>JAODAL010011874.1:0-97934 GCA_025379985.1 Phyllomedusa bahiana | reverse complement strand
CCCCCCCGATACGAGCCTGCCTGACATTCTGCACCCGCTATCCCTCGGCTGCCACCGCAAGCAAGTACGGGTCGGGGGGGAGACCTGGTTAGACTCCCGCCGCAAGCAAGTCCATCCCGCTTTGCGGCGGGCTCTGGTGAAAACCGGGACCTACTTAGATTCCGTTCCCTGGCGTGGCTTACACCATCGCTTGCGGTGGTCCAGTGGATCCACTTCTACGTCCGGGTACGTGACAGCAGCGACCTATGGACTCCTGGGTGCCCAGCCGTACGAGAAGCGTGTCCCCACTTCAGGACTCTAGGACGCAAGGCAGGGCGCACATACGTCTTCCCGGGGGGTAGGCGTTGGAGACCACGGGGGGGGGCCGTGAGAGTCGCTCAGGGGGGAAAATATGCTGGGGAGGAGACTCGCCCCCACGTATCCGAGGAAACGGGGATAGAGCGTCCGCCCTGATGTTTTCTCGGCCGGCCAAAAATTTGTGGGACGGAAGTCAAAACGGCCAAAGAATAGCGACACCATGGCCTCCCGGGGGTTCAGGCGTTGAGCCGACTGCAGATACAGGAGGTTCTTATGGTTGTGAAGATATCAATAGGGTGGTGAGCCCCCCCAAAGCAGGTGATGCCATTCTTCAAGAGCCAGCTTTATGGCCAGTAATTCTCGATCCCCTATGGTATAGTTCTTCCGGCAGGAAAGAATGTTTTGGAGAAATACCCGAGGTACGAAGTTACCAGAGGAGGATCTCTGCAGAAGGACAGCGCCGGCGCCGACTGAAGAGGCATCTATTTCCCAGAATAAAACGGACGGTTTTAGGGAAACTGGGCGAGACAGGATCGGGCGATGCAAATGCAGCTTTGAGCGGTTGAAGGGGGTCTTGAGCTTCTGGGGACCAGGATTGGGATTGGCGTTCTTCCGAGTTAGAGCCACCAGGGAGCCACAAGGTAGAGAAGTGGGGAATAAATTGTCTGTAATAATTAGCAAACCCAAAAAACGTTGAATGGGCCCGGAGGCCCACCGGTTGTGGCCATTGCAACACCGCGGAGAGCTTGGAAGGATCCATCGGGAGACCCTATCAGAGACGATGTTCCCTAGGAAGGGTAAGCTGGTACGTTCGAACAGACACTTCTCGGGTTTGGCAAAGAGTGATGAGTGCGGAGTCGCCTGAGGACCTGGCGGACGTAAGGTGGCGATGCTTCTCGAGATCTGGGGAGAAGATGAGGATATCGACCAAGTAGACGATTACACAGACGAATAGTAGGTCATGAAAGATTTCAATGACAAATTTCTGAAATACTGCCTTAGTGTTGCAGAGACCGAAATGCATAACCAAATACTCGAAATGGCCGTCCCGGGTGTTAAATGCGTTTTCCATTCGTCGCCCCCCCTAATCGGATTAAATTGTAGGCCCCACGAAGATCCATTTTAGAAAATTTTTTTGCCCCACGCAGGCGGTCAAAGAGTTCGGAGATCAAGGGCAGGGGTATCGGTTTTTAATGGTAATTTTGTTCAGGCCCGATAATCGATGCAGGGCCGGAGGGGACCCGTCTTTTTTCTCCACGAAGAAGAAGCCGGCTCCAGCCGAAGACGAGGACTTACGGAGAACCCTTGCGGAGGTTCTCTTGAGTCTAAAGACATCGCCTTATTTCCCGGGGACGGAGAGAGGGTAAACCCGGCCTCTAGGAGGAGTTCAGCCAGATTGCAGGTCAAGGGGAAAATCATAAGGCCCGGTGTGGAGGAAGCGTTATAGCCTGATCTCCGAGAAAACATCGGCAAAGTCCCGTAAGTCGAAGGTAGACCTGGAGGAGGCTTGGCAGGCTTCCGGGAGGCGACTTGAGGAGCGAGTTGCGGCTTGGACAGGCAACGGGGAGAGACACGCGGAACCCCAACGATGACTTCACCTGTGCTCCAATCCAAGGTCGGGGTATGGCCCTGTAGCCAAGGAAGGCCCAAAGGATCTCCGAGGAGGATCGCGGTAGGACTAAAAGTCGCAACGTCTCCTTGTGAAGAGCCCCAATTTGCAAGAAGAGGGGGCCATACGGAGCGGATACCGTCCTTAAAGGCATTCGCCACTAACCGAGGAGACGAACAAGGTTTTCAGCAATGGAGTCACAGGAAGACGAAACCTGGTCACAAGTTCGTGGCTTATGAAGTTTCCTGCAGATCCTGAATCAATAAAGGCGGTGGCCTGGAAGGTGCTGTCCGGAGAAGCACCAATATATAAGGGCGTGGTCAGACGGGGAGAGGCCGATCTGACACCTAAGGTTGCCTCTCCTCGAGCCTAGGTGCGGAAGTTTCCCGGGAGCACCAGGGCCCGTCCCACAATGAAATGGCCAGAGCCGCCACAATAGAAGAACCCGCTGCTTCAGACGACGCTGAGAACGGGTTTCCCCCTGAGACGGTGGCTCTCTCAACCTGCATATGTTCCTCTTCAGAGTCCGTTGAAGGAGTAAGTGGTGACCGCTGGATAGTGGGAGCCAAGCGGGGAAAACGACGTGGACGGACGGTTTCCCGTTGTAGGCGGAGCTCTTGTTGCCTTTCGGCGAAGCAAATATCACTCGGGTGGCCAAATGGATTAGATCATCCAAGGGCAGCTGGTAGATCCCGAGCGGCCCAGCTCGTCCTTGATTCGCCCGAGAGGCCTTGCCAAAATGTTGCCACCAACGCTTCTGTTGGTTCCAGTCAGCTCCGAAGCGAGAGTGCGAAACTGCACCCAATACTGACCAACTGTGGTGTCGCCCTGACGAAGCCCGGAAAATAGCGCTGCGGCAGCCGAAGAAGTACGGCCTGGTTCCTCAAAGACTGGGGCGGAACCCCCGGAGGAAGGTTTGGGAGGTCCGCTGTCGAGGATCCCCCTTGATCCCGTAGCCCAAGCCAAAGGGTTTCCAGACAAGAGGCTGATTATGAAGGCCACCTTGGCTCGTCTGTAGGGAATTTTGGTGCCCCAATCCTTTGAGGTGGATGGAGCACTGGCTGATGAAGCCACGGCATTTCTTGGGGTCTCCATCGTAGGCGTGAGGGGGAGTGGCAGATGCAGAGAGGGTCCCGAAACCGGAGCAGGTAGAGCAATGGATGCCGGAGCAACGGATGCAGGTGCAGGGCGGCGCCGGTGAGGAGCAGACGGTTTTCCAGGTTCTGCATCATGGCCGCAAGCTGGTCGATGCGTTGACTCTGCTGGGCGACAGCTGTAGGGAATGTCCCGGGATCGGCAGAGGTACCCTAGCGGAATCCATGGCCAGTCTGTACTGTAACTTGAGAGTGGATCCGCTGGGTCAACGCAAGCGGTGATAGCTAAGCCACGCCAGGGAACGGAATCTAAGTAGCCCCCGGTTTTCACCAGAGCCCGCCGCAAAGCGGGGTGGACTTGCTGCGGCGTGAGGCTACCAGGTCGTTACCCCCGACGTGACTTGCTTGCGGTGGCAGCCAAGGTATAGCGTGGTGCAGAATCGTCAGGCAGGCTCGTAGTCGGGGACAGGCACAAGGTCAGGGCAGGCAGCAGAGGTTCGTGGTCAGAGGCAGGCAGACGGTCAGGGCAGGCGGCAAACAGGCAAGGTCAGGAAACGTAAGCAAGCGGACTGGTACACGGTTAATCAGGACGGAACAGCAATACTCTCTAGGCACTGGTAAGACACCAAACAGGAAATGGCAGGAGGGTACTGGGGGCGGATACCTTAAATAGAACCAGCGACCGATAATGACATTATCGGGACACTGGCCCTTTAAATTTAGAGAAGCCAGCGCGCGCGGGGCCTTAGCGGCGGCCAGCGCACGACGGCCGGGACCCGGCAGGAGCGGCGTTCACCGGAGCGCGGCCGGGTAAAAGAGGCGGCGCCGAGGCAGCAGAGGGGTGGTCGCGGGCCGCCGCGCGCGGGCCCCCCGCGGCGGGGGGATGGTCGCGGGGGGCAGCGGAGCCCGCGAGCCCCGTGACAATAGCATAGCAGTTTTTTTAGGTACTTCATTTTTTTTAATGTAAATTAACATATTAATATTTATGATCTCTGTCTGGAGCAGCCTATTAGGTTTAATTTGTGATATATTTATAAGGAGATGATTGATATCATGCAGGCTTAAGGTTATGCTTTTCACTTGTAACAGAACAATCATGGGACCTCATCGTCTCATAGTGTTGACATTGGGAATTGACAATCTCCAACCAGTCCCTGTGCATGCTGACATCAGAAACCCCGGGTCTCCAATGACATCATTTGATTGACAGCTTTCACCACCAGTCTTTAAAGCTCAAAGACATGGGGACCTGACACTATAGTGATTGACAGATCCTCCATCCATCAGAGTTTCTTTACTATAGAATCAGATTCCGTGGACTTAAAGATCTTTGTTTCGTCGATGCCCTTGTGAAAAACTTCCTGCCGGCATCCATGTTTTATATACATAGCCTGTAGCCATGTGCAGTATATGCATGCTCCTGAGGAAGTGCGGGTTTGCCGCAAGAAACGCGTTGAGCCTTTTTATTTATGTCTTTTGGTTTTAATTGTGTGACAGCATAAGTCTGCTGCACTTTTAAACAATAAAGCCAGTCTGTTTAATATATGATAGCGAGAGATACGGGGTATACTGCTTTCTTTTATATGGCAGGGTCGCAGACATCGCATAGCTGCTGATGGTTTAACAGCCCCATGTGACGAGGGAGGGAGTGCCTTTCCGGATATTAATTTATACTACTTAGCAGGGCAGCTGTCTCATTTAGCAAGATGGGGATCAGATGAAAAGTTAAGGGTTCAAGCCTTGATCGTCTCCCCCTTTAGCAGCAGGTATTTACATCCCTTGCAGCTCCTGTTCTGTGGCATGGCTTTTGCGATAGGTAGATTACGCGAATTCCCTATTCTAAGGCAGGCCCTTATGGTCTGGCAAAAAGTGCGCTTGCTATTCTATTCTGTGGGCATTGATCCTTTCTCCCCAATTTGGCATTGTAAAATTTTTCCGGGGTTGGTGAGCATGTCCGAGAGATTGATTGGAGTTCTCGAGGGGTGTGGTTTTCTCTCAAGTTTGTGCCAGAGAGGGGTTTCCGACCATTTCCAGAGCTCAGGCTGAGTTTGGGCTTCCTTCTTCCCAGCTATTTACTTACCTCAGGGTAAAAACATGCAGTTACTTCCCAGTTGGGTCTGACAGACATCGTATTTAATAAATTTCCGTTCCCCCGTCTACTCCTCTCCCCCCGACCACTCATGTGATCTCTCACTTCTCTACTCTCCTCTCTGCACACAACAGAGAAGGCCGCCTCGCTACACTTAGGGAGAGGTGGGAGACGGATCTGGGCGAGATGAATGACGACCAATGGGATCTCTGTATTGCCTCACCTAAGCTAGTCTCGTATAATCTTAATGACAGGCTGGCTCAGCTATTTATCGTACATAGGGCCTATTACACCACATTACGACTCAGTAAGTTCAGACAGGGATATGTGGATGAAATGTCCCCAAAATGCCACCTAACCTCGGGCTCCTTCCTGCACCTAATATGGTCTTGCCCAAAGATATTGGGTTTTTGGTCTCAGATCATTCAATTCTTAAACGATAAGATGGGGTGCCCAGTTCCCCTCACCCCATTGGTGTGCCTGTTCGGACCTGTACCGGACACTCTGGGATCCCACTCGAAATATATCTTTGTAGCTGAGGTTCTCTACTATGCACGGAAGGTTCTTGCACGAAAGTGGTTGGCGGCTGGGCCGCCTTTATGGGCAGAGTGGAAAAGGGGTTGATCAATGGCATGCTACCCCCATCTAAATGGTTTTTATCGGAAGGAAAAAAAAATGAGAAAATTTCGAAAAAAATTTGGGGGACGGGGGGTGAACCCCAGGGAAAAGTTACATGTCGGGGCTTTGGCTATGATCCCTGCGTCCGAGATGCTGAAGAGTGGATGGGGTTGATTAATGGCAAGATCCCGCATTGAGGGGGCTTCTTGGGAGGGGAAAACAACAAAATGGGTAATTTGAAAAATTGGGGGTGGATGAGCCCCCCTGGTGTTTTTACGCTCTCTGAGCTCGGGTTTAGGGGCTTCCGCGTTCCTGAGTGGGGTCGCCCCGGGCGGGGTTTTCCACCCCTTTCCTACGGGCTTTGCGGGGAACCCCTGAAAAGGGATATTATAAATTATAATTTATATCTTTTTTTTTGTTTTTCCCCGCCGCCCTGGGGGGCTGTAAGTAACATATGTGTAAACGAACATTTAATACGAGAACGAATTTTTTTGTTGAAGGGTTTTTTTTCCCTGGGTCGTTCAGGGAAGTTGGGTTACAGTTGTATTCATTGGGTATTTGTGTTCATACAACTTTGGGGGCCTGTAATGCCCATACGTAAGAAAATGTGCCCCATATTCCATGATGCCCCCAACCACAAAATATTTTTTAAAGGACCTATTATTTGGACCCTTCAAATAAAGTTTACTTGTTAAGAAAAAAAAAAAATATATGTAGGAGAGATCGCTTCTCTTTTTTTTTCCCGGGGGGGGGGGGGAGCGCTGGACCCCGTCCAATACTTCAAGAACTTTGTAACTAAAAAAGGCACTCAATTCGGGATTTGGGAAAAGATGGGGATTTTTTTCCCCTGTCTCTGTCTCACATAGTATATTCGCAGATCATTACACCCTAACCTCTCAGATCTGCAGAACAAAACTGTTGCTTTTATTGTTGTGTTTAATGGGACAAATTTTTTCCACTCGGGGTTTAAACGTGGGACTGCACATCTGTCTCACAAAAGATTTTTATGTGGGACTGCACAGTACAGTTGTGTTATCTCTCTGTTTGTGATTTACGTGGGACTTTGCATCTGAGTCACAAATATGGTTTACGTGGGACTGCACGGTGCAATTCTGTCCTCTGCCTGTGATTTACGTAGGTTGCGCATTTTCCCAAAAAAATTGATTTACGGGGACTGCACCTTTTCGAAAAAAGTGATTTACTTGGGACTGCATAGTACAGCTCTTTCTTTTTAAACAAAATAGATTTAGTGAGATCACATTGAGGCACAAAAATGGTTCGTGGGACTGCCCATTTTTGTTTCTCCTGTGATTTAGATGGGACTGCCATTTCTGTCACCAAAGTGTTTTACACAGGACTGCGCATCCGAGTAACAAAAGTGATTTACGTGGAACTGCACGGTATAGCTGCGCTCTGTCTGTGTTTTACATGGGACTGCACATTTGTGTCACAAAAGGTTTCATGGGAATGCCCCATACAGCTTGTTTTTTCTCTCGTTTTCCAAAAAGTATTTTCGTGGGACTGCACAAAAAAGGGGTTATTTTTGTGTCACAAAAGAGATTTACGTGGGACTGCACCTATGAGGCACAAACGTGATTTACGTGGGACTGCACAGTACAGCTGTGTTCTCTGTCTGGGATTTAGATGGGACTGCCATTTGGGTCACAAAAATGTTTTGCGTAGGACTGCGCATCCAAGCCACAAAAGTGATTTACGTGGAACTGCCCCGTATACGCGTCTGTCTGGTTTTAAATGGGACTGCAATTTGTTCAAAAAGTGATTATGTGGGACTGGAGTACATCCTCTCTCCTCTTCTTCCCATGCAAAGCTCTTCATAACCTCCCCTCACCAATCGCCACTCCTCAAAGAACCTTCTTCTCTGCTCTGGTTACATGGTTCTTCCCTTTAGCTCTGGTGGGGTAATAGTAAGAGGGGATTCGTATCAGCTTTTTGGTGGGATTAAAAACGCAGCTTGCTGATGCAAAGCCTCATCTGCCAAATGCTTCCATTACTAACACTGTTAAAAAACCCAAAGAGGGGGTGTGGGCTTCCAGCCCCTTTCCCATAAGCCTTGTGAATTTCAGTGCTAAGTAAGGGTAAAAGGCCCAAAAACAAATTACAAGCCGTCCGTTCGGTGCTCTCCTCAAGGAGAGATCTTCCCTTCCTGTAACACTGAAATAAAAATAATAAAAGAATGACAGAAAAAAACAGAAAAAAGCAGTTCCCGACACCAGCCCCCTGGCGAGTTCCAACAAATCCGCCGAGTCCCAAAAAAAAAAAGCGTAAAAAAAAAAACACCCAGAAATCCTGGGAGATGAGGCATCCCCCAGCTTTTCTGGATGTAGTATACCCTTTCCAGTGCCCGGAAAAAAGGGGAAAATCCCCACACAGGGAAAAGGGGGCCTGTTGGGGGACATGGGGCGTACCCAAATTTCCAGGTGCGGGTGGTATCCACGGCCAAAAAGCTAAGTGACATCCTCCACATCAGTCCAAATTTTCTGCCTGCTGTGGGAGATGGGGTGTTACCCTCCTTCCTAGACACTGGTTAGCTTATCCAGAAATGCTGGGTCGGCTATGGAGGGGATGAGAGAGCAAAGATCACTTCAGTGCAGGAGAGGCATGCGCGCCATTGCAGCTAGACAAGTTCAGCTTTAGGGCGGAAACCCTCTGCACCCATGACTCAGGAAAATTCTTTCGCCTCCTTGGGCGCCCCCTTTAAGAAAAAAGCCAATTTCAAAAAACTAGATTGTCAGCTCTGCATTCTGAGACCAAATTTTTGGGGGTCTGTTTTTATGATAAACTTATGACACCCCCCAAAAACCTTTTAAGGGCAAATCCAAAAGAGTATCAAAGCATGTCACTACTTTAACTCCTTAACGACCACCCGCCGACTTTTGGCGTCGCTGCAGTCATCGGAATTTGCAGCGCTGGTCGCTGTAACACACCCTGCCCCCGCGCAGCCCCTGCTAGCACCCGGGGGGGGGGGAAACCTCCGCACCCCCTGCTTTAAAACCCTTTGATTCGGCGGATCTCACCCCAGCGCAACAAAGGGTTTTTCCCCGCTCTGGGGTGTCGGAAAACCCCGGTCCCGACGAGCCCGGGGAACCCCCTGCAACCGTCCCCTGGGGAACCTAAGGGAGCCCCAGGGCGTTGTGTAACAAGCCAGTGATCAGGGAAAAGTGATGCCCTGGGCCCGCCCGTGTTAGACTAACACGATTATAAGATTTGCATATATGAATATACTAAAAATTTTTTTTTTCACACTTAGTAATGTAACACAGTTCTCCCTTCATGGGATAAAAAAAAAAAAAGTAAAAAACATAGAAAAGTGTAAAAAATAAAATAAAAAACATAAATTATAAAATAAAAATAAAAATGAATATTTAATAAAAAATAATTGTGCATATATTACACACATAAAAAAAGCCTGCACATATTAGGTATCCACACGACCGTAATAACCGGTAGAATTTAATCTAACAAGTTATTAAGTGTGAAATGTGAATGGTGTAAAAAAATAAAAAAAATTTTTTTTTTTTAAAAAAATTGAAAAAAAAATTCTGCAATTATTTATAAGTGAACTTAAACTATTCCCCCATAAAGTACAACTCGTCTCAAATAAAACGAGGCCTCATCCAACTGCGTCATTGAAAAAATCAAAAAGTTACAACTGTTGAAACGCAAGGAGGCAAAAACTAAAAAAATTAAAATTAACTACTTTTCAGGCGTTCGGCTTAAGGGCTTAAGGTTACAGTTAGAGACAAACTTTTGGCAATATGTGCCAAAATTTGACCCAAATCCAAGAACTCAGATTCGGGTCAAACTTGACTTTGACCTGAATCCAAGATGTAACACTAGCCAACAGCTATGGAAAGTGTATGGCTGCCTAAATCACTTATACATCATAAAACAATTTCCTTCACCAGATCTGATTATTTTAGTGCCATTCACATGAACATAGTGGTCTGCAGGTGGTGGACAGACGCTCTGCACACACGGAAGGAATTTTATATCTGTGGGCAATGAGAATGCTGTGCTCAGGTGAACGACCAGAAGAGCCCAAAAGATCTTCTAGTCGTGTGTAGTGTTGAGCGATTAAATCGAAAAAAGTTGGAATCAGGCAGATTTTCACTAAAATCTTGGTTCCGCAATGAAGAGATTATTTTCTTCCAATCGGATTCCAATCGCGCCATTTTCGGCTCTTCCTGTAATTTTGGCAGCCAGCCAATCAGCGCAGAGCACAGGGGAGTGAAGAACGTCACCAGTGGGGTGTGTAGGTATCTTATTGGCTGCTGAAATAACATGACCTCATTTTATCTATGTCATGCACTTCCTGCTCAGCAGCATTAGCTTCCACACAGTGAACAGAACGGATAGCTGTCTCTCTGCTCAGCTTTTTTCACAGCTAGTAGAGACTATTTCCCAGAGTTTTTACTACTGAAAAGGGTCCTTAATAGATTAGTTAGCTTAGGATACAGGAAGACTAGAGAATTCTAGATTAGTATTAGTTAGAGATTTGGAAACAGCTCCAGTGCTCTGAACAGCGCCTGGTTCGGGGGGGGGCAGATCCTGCATCAGACATATTTCTCCTCTCAAGCCACTGTGAAAGGAGAACCAAATTTTATTTTTGCGTTGCCAGCAGCCAGAACAGTCTGAGTTATGGGTGTCCATGTGTTGTGGGGTACACAACAGCATTTATATTACTCATATTTCTCGTCTCAAACCACGGTGAAATAGCACCCAATTTTATTTCTGCATTGCTAGCGGCCACCACAGTCTGAGTTACAGGTGTCCCTTTGCTGCCACCACATATATGACAAGTTGTTGGTCCCTGGTGCAAAAAGTGATAGAGGTCTCCTGCCAGTTCCCATGTGCCATTTCCAATACCGATGTCTTGTTTTGTGTGAAAGGGGCCCCATTGCAGCTGCTACCGCTGTACCTCTTATAACTACGCCGTCCTCATCTTTTCGGTTAGCCATTGAACATAATTTTTTAGCCTCTGAATTTTTTTATGGACTCTTGGCCTAATTGTTTGCCTAAGATGTAGCACGTATCCAGGTTACTGTTGTGGATGTTAATTCCAGCTTCTTCTACCAACCTGTTTCGGGGCTGTAATAAAATTGAGCTTGGGGTGTTCCTTGCTCCCATTAGAATTATACAATGGGAATCAGAGATTGATTAATCGGAAAACTCGAAGCACGAACCCCGGATAAATAGGCCAAGACTGATTCCCCCATAAAATTCTGGAGGGAAATCGATCGTAAGCATAGATTTATTTTGGGTAAAGCCCCCCGAATACGAGTTACAACTAGTGTTCGCTCACATTAGCTCGCTCAACTAGTCTTGTGGTCTGTTACGTAAACTTTTTGGGGTGGAAGATCAGGGTAAAGAAATGGTTTCAAGTTTTCCCGGAACTAAACTTTAACTCCTTAACGACCGCCCACCATCTTTTGGCGTCGCTGCAGACATCGGAGTCTGCGGCGCCCGGCGCCGCAGCTGCGCTAGTACGGGGTTGTACTACACAGCCCTGATCCCAGAGCATCCCCTGCGAGCACCAGGGAGAGGAGGAAACCTCGGCTCCCCGATGCTTTAACCCTTTGATTGCGGCGGTGCGTTACCGCAGCACAATCAAAGGGATCCCCTGCTCTGTCGGTGATCGAAACACCCGTGACCCGACAGAGCTCCGGGGAACGGCTGCACAGTCAGTCTGGGGACCTAGAGTAGCCCCATGGCTGTCTGTGTATCCAGCCAGTGACCAGGACAGACTATGTGCTGTCCAAATCACTGCCTGTGTCAGTGACACAGATTATAATGTATTAGCATATATGAATATGCTAATACATTACTAAGTGTGTAAAAAAAAAAAAAAAAATGTAAAACAGTTCTCCCTTCAGGGGATTAAAAAAAAAAAAAGAAAAAAACATAAAAAGTGTAAAGAAATGAAAAAAAAATAAATAAAAAATAAAAATAAATGTTTAATAAAAAATAATTGTGCATAAATTACACATACAAAAAAAACTACACATATTAGGTATCCACACGACTGTAATAACCTGTAGAATTAATCTAACAAGTTATTAAGTGTGAAATGTGAATGGTGTAAAAACAATTATAAAAAAAAAATAATTTTTTTAATATTTTAAAAAAATACTGCAATTATTTATAAGTGAATTTATTTTCCCCCATAAAGTACAACTTGTCTCGAATAAAACGAGGCCTCACACAACTGCATCATTGAAAAAATAAAAAAGCTACAACTGTTGAAACGCAAGGCGGCGAAAACTGAAAAAATGTTCTGGTCATTAACTACTTTTCAGGCGTTCGGCTTAAGGGGTTAACCTACTACTACCGGCTTTGTATAGCAAGTTTGGTAAATAGAGAAGTGGAGGTAAAATGTCTTTGCAAATCGGATTTTGAGTGAATGCGTGGCGCGGTCCAACTGGCTGTCTAAGGAGTTTTCTGATTTGGGAATAGTCATTTCTGACTATTCCAGGCATTCTGGAGTCCAGGGTAAGTTCACGCTCGCAGTCATGAGAACAGCATATAATGCATTTATTCATGATGAAGTGGCAGAGCCCTCTGAAGCCGGTGGCACTGTGCTTTCTCACATATTCCTTGACTGGCGAGCAGACCTCTCCAGCTGCCAAGCTCATTTAGGTTTAATTGAGGTGAAGGAAGTAATGCTGTGCAATGCTGGCACGATGTGAGGCCTCTACTGTATCCAAGCTTATTGGTTTGTTATTGCTTCTCTTTCCGTGTAGGAAAAAGAGAAGAAGTACATGCTACCCCTGGACAATCTGAAGGTCCGTGATGTGGAAAAAGGCTTCATGTCCAGCAAACACATCTTTGCGCTGTTCAACACTGAGCACCGGTAGGATGGGGAGAAAGCAAAATCTAAATCGAGACATGTTGTATGTGATCCCAGAGAAACATCTCTTCATTGTGTCCAAAAATATTTGCTAAAATGTTCTTCTGTACAAAGCCCCGATGGAGAAATGAACTGAAGTTCCATTGTTGCTTGAAGACTTGTGCCCTGGAACAAGACCAGTTTCCCTCCTACCTGCTCTGTCATTGCAAGGATTCTTACTTATTTTATATGGCGCCGTTATATTCCACAGCGCTGTACAACAATTGCCATCGCTCCAATTGGTCCCTGCCCCCCCCCCCCCCCCCCCACTGGGGCTCACAATCTTAGCCTGTGTGTTTTTGGAGCTTCCAGCTCTACAGCAATGACTGACATTTCAGCTCTGCTATATGAGCCTGTTAGATGGACATTCCTCACGATCTAAGTTCTAGATGAACTAACCTGTATGTTTTTGGAGTGTTCAGCTCTACAGCAGTGACTGACATTTCAGCTCTGCTATATGAGTCACATGGACATTCGTGATAGAAGAGTCTAAACAGCAGGACAAAGTGCTACAGAGCTCTAAAAAATTGTCACGTGCTGCTGATAAGACACAGCAGGGAGTGACATCACCATCCTTATTTTATATAACGCCAACTGACATTTTAGCTCTGCTCTATGAGTCTGTTAGATGGACATTCATGATAGAGTCTAAACAGCAGGACAAAGTGCTACAGAGCTCTAAAAAATTGTCATGTGCTGCTGATAAGACACAGCAGGGAGTGACGTCACCATCCTTATTTTATATAACGCCAACTGACATTTTAGCTCTGCTCTATGAGTCTGTTATACGGACGTTCGTGATAGTCTAAACAGCAGGACAAAGTGCTACAGAGCTATAAAAATTGTCATGTGCTGCTGATAAGACACAGCAGGGAGTGACGTCACCATCCTTATTTTATATAACACCAACTGACATTTCAGCTCTGCTCTATGAGTCTGTTAGACGGACATTCGTGATAGAGTCTAAACAGCAGGACAAAGTGCTACAGAGCTCTAAAAATTGACCTGTGCTGCTGCTAAGACACAGCAGGGAGTGACATCACCATCCTTATTTTATATATCGCCATTATATTTCACAGCAGAGTACATTTGCCATCATTCACATTGGTCCCTGCCCTATAGGGGCTCACAATTTAAGGTCTAGATGAACTAGCCTGTGTGTTTTTGAAGCTTTCAGCTCTACAGCAGTGACTGACATTTCAGCTCTGCTATATGAGCCTGTTAGATGGACATTCCTGATAGATGAGTCTAAACAATAGGGAAAAATACTACAGAGCTCTAAACATTTTCCTGTGCTGCTGATAAGACACAGCAGGGAGTGACGTCACCATCCTTATTGTATATAGCACCGTTATATTCCACAGCGCTATACAACAATTGCCACCATTCACATTGGACCCTGACCCTATTGGGGCTCACAATCTAGGGTCTAGATGAACTAACCGGTATGTTTTTGGAGTTTTCAGCTCTACTGCAGTGGCTGACATTTGAGCTCTGCTATATAAACCTGTTAGATGGACATTCGTGATAGAAGAGTCTAAACAGCAGGGCAAAAAGGGAGATGCCCCACATAGCCCCCTGTAGCCAGGGAGATGCCCCACATAGCCCCCTGTATTCAGGTACATGCCCCACATAGCCCCCCTGTAGCCAGGGAGATGCACTACATAGTCCCCTGTGGCCAGGTACATGCCCCACAGAGTCGACTGAAGACGGATAGAAGCCCGGTATGGCCCCCCTGTAGCCATGTAGATTATTATTATTATTATTTATTTTAAAGCGCCATTGATTCCAGGGCGCTGTACATTCGAGGGGGTTACATACTTTAAACATAAGTCAAACGAGTACAGTGATAAGGGATAATGACAATTGGCACGACAGAGGGAGAGAGGACCCTGCCCGCGAGGGCTTACAATCTACAAGGAGGGGGAAAGAGACAGGAGGTGAGGGGCAGACATGTTTGTGGAGGAAGTAGTGACAAGTTTAGTGAAGGTTATAGGCAAGCCTGAAGAAATGGGTTTTCAGGTTGCTTTTGAAGCTGGTGAAAGTGGAGGAGAGTTTGATGTGTTGGGGCAGTGAGTTCCAGAGTGTGGGTGCCCCATATAGTCCCCCAGTAGCCAGGCAGATGCCCCATAGTCCCCCAGTAGCCATGTAGATGCCTCATAAACGTCCCCCAGTAGCCAGGCAGATGCCCCATAGTCCCCCCAGTAGCCATGTAGATGCCTCATATAGTCCCCCAGTAGCCAGGCAGATGCCTCATATAGTCCCCCAGTAGCCATGTAGATGCCCCATAGTGTCCCCCAGTAGCCAGGCAGATGCCCCATAGTGTCCCCCAGTAGCCATGTAGATGCCCATAGTCCCCAGTAGCCAGCAGATGCCCATAGTCCCCCAGTTAGCCAGTAGTGCCTCATAAACGTCCCCCAGTAGCCTGGCAGATGCCCCATAGTCCCCCAGTAGCCATGTAGATGCCTCATAAACGTCCCCCAGTAGCCAAGCAGATGCCCCATAGTCCCCCAGTAGCCATGTAGATGCCTCATATAGTCCCTCAGTAGCCAGGCAGATGGCCCACCATGAATGCCACCAGTAGCCATGTAGATGCCTCATATAGTCCCCCAGTAGCCAGGCAGATGCCCCATAGTGTCCCCCTGCAGCCAGGCAGATGCCCCATAGTGTCCCCCTGCAGCCAGGCAGATGCCCCATAGTGTCCCCCAGTAGCCATGTAGATGCCTCATATAGTCCCCCAGTAGCCAGGCAGATTGGCCTCATTTGGCTGCCCCCAGTAGCCATGTAGAATGCCCCATAAGGGGGCCCCCCCCAGTAGCCAGGTAGATGCCCCATATAGTCCCCCAGTAGCCAGGCAGATGCCCCATAGTCCCCCAGTAGCCATGTAGATGCCTCATATAGTCCCCCAGTAGCCAGGCAGATGCCCCATAGTCCCCCAGTAGCCAGGCAGATGCCCCATAGTCCCCAGTAGCCATGTAGATGCCCCATATAGTCCCCCAGTAGCCAGGCAGATGCCACATATAGTCCCCCAGTAGCCATGTAGATGCCCCATATAGGCCCCCCTAATTATTATAAAATTTTAAAAAAGCTACTTACCTCCTGGTTGTCCGTGCAGCGCGGCCCGGTCCGGTCCGGGAGCTGTGTACGGTGTAAGCAGCGTGACGTCACGCCGCTTACGCCCTCACGCAGCTCCCAGAGATCTCCTCGGCGGCAGAGGCTGCCGGCGAGGAGACCCAGCGTCACAGGGGGCGTGAGTAAAGCGGCGCGTCACGCCCCCTGCGACGACGTATGTACAGTGCTCACCGAGCACAGTACATACAAAGGGATAAGGTGGGAGGGAAACGATCCCTCCTGCCTTCTTCCTGTACCAGCAGCTGCACCGAGCGTGTTGCTGCTGACTGACTCTGCGCAGCTGTGGTAAAACAGCCGTGCGGAGTCAGGGAGATCGCGGGCCGGACAACACAAGGGCCTTGTGTTTGACACCCGTGGTCTAGATGAACTAGCCTGTGTGTTTTTGGAGCCTACAGATCTACACTAGTGGCTGACATTACAGCTCTGCTATTCATAGCTGAGCCTGGTAGATGGTCATTGCTAATGGAGGGGTCTAAAGAGCAGGACAGAAGGCTACAGGGCTCTAAAAATAGTCAGTAAGAAACATAAGCAAGCTCCTGTGCTGCTGATATGACACAGTAGAGCCACCATCCCAGCCATGGCTGCTGGAGCAGAGGGAGGTGGTCGGTAACCTAGGGTATGACACAGTACAATCACTATCCCGGCCAGGGCTACTAGAGCAGAGAGAGGTGGTCGGTAACCTAGGGAAGCCTGTGTACACAAGCAGGAGATAAAAACTACTCTAACTCTAAAATGAAGCAAAATCCGCAATGTATTTGGTCACAGTTTCTATATCCTTAAAATTAAATGAAATTTTGGTTAAATATTATTAAAAAGGCATACAACGGATGAACCCAAGGACAAACTCTGCCAAGACCATTACATTGAAAAAGTAATCTATGTGTATTTCATCAAGAACTGGAGAGGGTATGTTCAGCGCATAAATAATATATAACAACTTAAGAAGTGACATAGTGAAATATATATGCTGTACCTGCAAAAAAAAAACCTAGCTAGAAAAATCAATGTCCAGACATTGCATTCTGTACCTTGTTTTACAAAAAGTGTGCCCCACATAAGGTCAAGAGAAGGGGGGGCATTTTATATCATATTTTTTTGTAAATGGGGTTGGTGTATCAGCCCCAGGTAGAGAGAAGATCCAGGGAGAATCCATCCCCTGTACTGACCCTGTACTGACTGCAGAGTTGACCCGGGTCTGATAAGATCCAGTAGCTCTTGTTGCTACAGAGCCCCAGTGGTCAAATGTTATTTATACCACACGGTGATCGCTGTAAAAAACAAAAATAAAAAACACTACCAGGATTGCTGTATTTTGTTCAAAATGCCTCACAAAAACCTTAATAAAAAGTGATCAAAGTGTCATATGAACCCTATAATGGTACCAATAAAAATGTCAACTCATCCCGCAAAAAACAAGCCCATAATCAGAAAAATAAAAAAGTTATGGCTGTCAGACTATGCATAAACGCATTTCTATTGTGTAAAAGTAATAAAACCTAAAAGACGATATAAAATTTATATCATTGTGATTGTGCCGACCGCATAGTAAAGTTATTATGTCATTGATACCGCACGGCGAACACTGTGAAATTGAAGCCCAAGAAACAATGGCGGGACTGCTTTTTTTCCGCCAATTTTCATGGCCCAATGCTAAAAAAACTATGGAACACCTGTGCACCCAAAATGCACAATACACCCCGAGATGAGATCCCTGAGGGGTGTTGAATCCAAGATGGGGTGACTTCTGGAAGGTTTCACCGGTTCTGGTACTTTGGGGGCTTTGCAAATGCGACATGACACCACCAAAATCTGCCTTCCAAAAGCCAAATAACACTCCCTCCCTTGTACGACCTGCCATGCGCCCAAACAGCAGTTTACACCCACATGTAAGGTATTTCTGAAATTGGAATAAATTGCATAACAAAATTTTGGGTGCTCTTTCTCCAGGATTCCTTGCAGAAATGAAACATTTTCAGCTAAAATTGCAGATTGTTGGAAAAAAAAATTTCTTTCATTTTCAGCACCTATTGCTAAAAAAATTGTGAAACACCTGTGGGGCCGATACACTCACTATACCCTGTATATATTCCATAAGGGGTGTAGTTTCCAATATGGGTCTTTTTACGGGAATTTTAGCACCTTAGGGTGTCCGCAAACCTGTAATGATGCCTTATGAAAATCCTAATGAAAATGAGACCCCAGAGTCCAGTAGGTGCTCCCCCTATTCTGAGGTTTGTGGTTGAGCCAAATAGCGCACTAGCTCCACATACGGGATATCGCTAAAAAATGCAGAATCTAGGGAATCAATGTTGAGTTTCATTTACCTGGTCACATTTACCGTGTTCCATTGAATAATGGATAAAAATTGAAAATATGCAAAAAAAGTGACATTTTGAAATTTCACCTCCACTTTGCTTTAATTTCTGGGAAATATTTAATGGGATAACAAACTTCCTGAACACTGTTTTAAATACTTTAAGGGGTCTAGTTTCTTAGATGAAGTCACTTATGGGGGTATCTAACATACAGGCTCCTCAAAACCACATCAGAACTTGACTGGTCCCCAAAAAAATCTATGTTGCAAATTTTCTTGGAAATGTGAAAAATTACTACTAAATTTCTAAGCCCCCTGATGTCGTAAAAAAAAAAGTCATTAAAAAATTATGCCAATTTACAGTAGACATATGATAGATGTTAGTTATAAACTATGTAAAGTGGAATAACTATGGAATAACTATCTGTCTCCATGCAGAAGTTTTGAAGTTTGAAATTTCTATTTTAAACTTCTAACATTTTTTCTATTTTATCATGATATTTTTATATTTTTGCACGAATAAACAAGGGTTGTATGGACCAAAATTTCTTACTAGCTTAAAGCATGAGAAAACAATCTCTGAATCACGTGGATAGGTAAAAGTGTCAAAAAGTTACTTCCACATAAAGTGTCACATATCAGATTTCAAATATGGGGCTCTGTCAGGGAGGTCAAAACTGGCTGCAGTAGTAAGGGGTTAAAGGGGTTGTCTCACTGCAGGGATTGCTGCTTTTTATATTAAAGATCTTGCAAAAACAAGTCACTTTGCAATATATGTCCATTAACAGTGTCCTACCTATTCCTAGATATCCCCTCTTGTATGGGCTGCATTAGCTCTTCAGGTCGCTGTTCCATCTCTCCTGATAGGCTGCCAGCACTGGTTGCTATAGCTACAGACCTGTTTGATCTCTGCTGATAGGATGCCAGCACTGGTTGCTATAGCTACAGACCTGTTTTATATCTCCTCATAGGCTGCCAGCACTGGTTGCTATAGCTACAGACCTGTTTAATATCTCCTCATAGGCTGCCAGCACTGGTTGCTATAGCTACAGATGTGTTTGAGCTCTTCTGATAGGCTGCCAGCACTGGTTGCTATAGCTACAGACCTGTTTGATCTCTCCTGATAGGATGCCAGCACTGGTTGCTATAGCTACAGACCTGGCTTCTACTGCAGCCTAGTGGAAGCCAGTAAACACGCCCCTGAATTCAAAGTGAAACCAAGAAAACAGGACTGAGGTAAGAGGAATCAATGAAGTGAGACAACCCCTTTAAGGTCAATGGGAATTCGACAAGTAGTTAAGGTTAACCAATTTGGTGAGAATACCCCTTTAATAAACCTCTTCATAGAAATGGTACAAAAGTGTATGGCGTGGGCTCATGCACTGAGCTTGCTCCATGCCTCATAGGTTTGGAGACACTTGGCCAGTCCAGCACCTTTACCCTCATTCTCTTTAGCAGGCAGTGGTGGTCTTGGAAGTTTTTGGGGTCGTTATCATGTTGGATACTGCTCTGCAGCCCAGAAGGGAGGGGATCATGCTCTGCTTCAGTATGTCACAGTACATGTTGGCATTCATGGCTCCCCACAGCCGGCAGCACTCATGCAGCCCCAAACCATGACACTCCCACCACCTGGCTTGACTATAGGCAGACACACTTATCTTTGTACTCCTCTCCCGGTTGCCGCCACACACGCTTGACACCATCTGAAGCAAATACATTTATTTTGGTCCCATCAGAGCACAGGATATGGCTCCAGAAATCCACGTCCTTAGTCTGATTGTCTTCAGCAAACTGTTTGTGGACTTTTTTATGCATCATCTTTAGAAGATGCTTCCTTCAGGGACGACAGCCATACAGACCAATTTGATGTAGTGTGCGACATGGTCTGAGCACTGAAAGGTTGACCCCATACCCCTTTAACTTCTGCAGCAATACTAGAAGCTCTCAACTCCGGATATGAAGCTGAGCACGTGCACTCAACATCTTTGGTTTACCATGGTGAGGCCTGTTCTGAGTGGAACCTGTCTTGTTAAATCACTGTATGGTCTTGGCCACCGCGCTGCAGCTCAGATCCAGGTGTTGGCAATCTTCTTATAGCCTTGGTCATCTTTATGTAGGGCCATCTTTTTTTCAGATCCTCAGACAGTTCTTTGCCATGAGGAAACTTCCAGGGACCAGTATGAGAGAGTGTGAGAGCAATGACATCAAATTTAACACACCTGCTCCCCATTCACACCTGAGACCTTCTAACAGTGACATGACACTGTGGAGAAAAAACTGGCAAACTGGGCACAATTTGTCCGTTCTCACTTAGGAGTGTACTCTCTTTTGATAACACTTAAGGGTGTACTCACTTTTGTTGCAAGCGACATTGATGGCTCTGAGTTGAGTTATTTTGAGGGCACACCAAATTGACACTGTTATACAAGCCGTGCACTGGCTACTTAACATTGTCATATCTTCAAGGTTGTCCCATAACAATATTTATAAAAAATGTGAGGGGTGTACTTGCTTTTGTGAGATACTGTGTGTAGGCGGAAAAATCAAAATGTTATGGCTCTTGGAAGATGGGGAGGAAAAAACCAAAAGTCCGAAAATGGCTGCGACCTTAAGGGGTTGATGGCTCCTTGGTGAACACTTGTACGGAAGCTCAGATGTAGGACAACATCAAGACTTGTTCTCCTAAGCTTTGATGAAGGATAGCCATCAATCCTTGACCCTTCTGGCTCAGAGGGTTAGAGATGGTTTGTGAGGGCCAATATCCTTTCTATGAAGCTTGAGAGAGACCACAGATGTGCACTTTTTCATACCTTGGGTGGTAGAGAGCGGTCCTCAGACTATCAGAAGGATGACTCTTTTGGAGGAGACGCTAATCTACTAACGCGAGTTGTTTTCCTTCTGAAGGGGGGTTAATTTGCATAGTTAATACAGCTGTAATATGAGTGTTAAATCCTCAGTGTCATCCCCTGAATATGTACAAGAGAAATACTCCATATGGTGTCACAGAGGCGATTGGTGCAGGCCATACCCAGGTCAGGCGCTGTTCACATGAGTGTTATGACTTATGTTCGTATTGGAGCCTTGACAGCTTGGCAGATCAGTTACCCCGCAAACCCTGACAGTCCTCATTAACGTATGATGGGGTTCGTCACGTCTTCATCGGGGCTACAGGGCGTTGGGGGTATGAACCCAGTGTTATAGACCCAGGAGGAAGGTCAGACATGTCATAGAAGGTCACATTTTCAGATCTGCTTGACATTCTCCTTTAATAACTTTTAGGGCCTTATGAATGAAAGCTGTCTAGCAGTAAGACTGTCTTTCTTGCCCATCGCAACCAATCAGAGCCCATAGCAACCAATCTGAGCTCATAGCAACCAATCAGAGCCCATAAAAACCAATCAGAGCTCACAGCGACCAATCGGAGCCCATAGCAACCAATCAGAGTTCATAGGAACCAATCAGAGCTCATAGCAACCAATCAGAGCTCATAACAACCAATCAGAGTTCATAGCAACCAATCGGAGCCCATAGAAACCAATCAGAGCTCAGCTTTCATTTTCACAGAGCACTCTGTGAAATTAAAACTGAGCTCTGATTGGCTGCTATGGGCTCTGATTGGTTGCTATGGGCTCTGATTGGTTGTTATGAGCTCTGATTGGTTGTTATGAGCACTGATTGGTTGCTATGGGCTCTGGTTGCTATGGGTTCTTATTTGTTGCTATGAGCTCTGATTGGTCACTATGAGCTCTGATTGATTGCTATGGACTCAGATTGGTTGTTATGAGACCTGATTGATTGTTATTAACGCTGATTGGTTGCTATGATCTCTAAGTGGTTTCTGTGAGCTCTGATTGGTTGCTCTGGGCTCCGATTGGTTGCTATGAGCTCTGATTGGTTGCCATGAGCTCTGTGAAATAGTCTCCTTAGGAGCTGGTTATTTACTGACAAACTGTGATTCTGTGAAATAGTCTGCTCAGGAGCTGGTTCTTTACTTTACAAGCTGTGATTCTATGGAATTGCTGTCTTAGGAGCTGGTTCTTTACTGTAAGACCTGTGAATTTGTGGAGTAGCTGCCTCAGGAGCTGTTTCCTTACTCCAAGAGCTGTGACTCTGTGGAATAACTTCCTCTGGAGCTGGTTCTTTTCTGTACAAGCTGTGATTCTGTGTAATGGCTACTTCAGGAGCTGATTCTTTTCTGTAAAAAGTGTGATTCTGTGGAAGAGCTGCCTCAGGAGCTGGTTCTTTGCTGTAAGAGCTGTAATCATATGGAATAGCTACCTCAGGTGCTGGTTCTTTACTGTAAGAGTTGTAATCATATGGAATACCTGCCTCAGAAACTGGTTCTTTACTGTAAGAGCTGTGATTCTGTGGAATAGCTGCCTCAGGAGCTGGTTCTTTATTGTAAGAGCTGTGATTCTGTCTAATAGCTGCCTCAGGAGCTGGTTCTTTATTGTAAGAGCTGTTATTCTGTGGAATAGCTGCCTCAGGACCCTGTTCTTTATGTAAGACTTGATCCTGTGACTAGCCTAGGAGCTGGTTCTTTATTGTAAGAGCTGTGATTCTGTCTAATAGCTGCCTCAGGAGATTGTTTCCTTATTGTAAGAGCTGTGAATCTGTGGAATAGCTGCCTCAGGAGCTGGTTCTTTATTTTAAGAGCTGTGATTCTGTGGAATAGATGCCTCAGGAGATGGTTCTTTATTGTAAGAGATGTGAATCTGAGGAATAGCTTCCTCAGGAGATGGTTCTTTATTGTAAGAGCTGTGATTCTGTGGAATAGCTGCCTCAGGAGCTGGTTCTTTATTGTAAGAGCTGTAATTCTGTGGAATAGCTGCCTTAGGAGCTGGTTCTTTATTGTAAGGAGCTGTGATTCTGGGATGCTGCCTCAGGAGCTGTTTTATTTTTAAGAGCTGTGATTCTGTGGAATAGCTGCCTCAGGAGCTGGTTCTTTATTGTAAGAGCTGTGATTCTGTGGAATAGCTGCCTCAGGAGCTGGTTCTTTATTG
Organism: Phyllomedusa bahiana; assembly: GCA_025379985.1. NCBI lineage: Eukaryota > Metazoa > Chordata > Amphibia > Anura > Hylidae > Phyllomedusa > Phyllomedusa bahiana. The sequence continues at coordinate 74,871 of JAODAL010011874.1, read as the reverse complement.
TAAGAGCTGTGATTCTGTGGAATAGCTGCCTCAGGAGCTGGTTCTTTACTGTAAATCTTTAGAGTAGTCATTTCAGGAACTGTTTTCTTACTGTAAGAACAGTGAATCTGTGATATAGTGGTTACAGTAGGAACAGCTCAGGGCTTCAAAAAGGCTTTAACAAATACTTGCAAGAAAATAATATTAACACTTATGAAAATAGTTTTTTTGGTGAAGTATGTTGATCCAGTCTGATGGCGACTGAGGATCAGGAGTGATATTTTTCCTTTTAGGGCAAATTGCTTTATGCTTTCTGGGCCCCATATACTGTATCTGGAATAAGAGAGTGAAACAAATTTTAAAATTCCCTACCCCCCCTCCCTTCATTCACATCTTCTCCCAACCTTTAGTTGAATTTGGGACATAGTCATTTTAACCAACTAACCAAACTATGTAAAATAAATTTTGGGGTTTTTTTCAATAGCACTAATGAGCGGTTTCATACATACTATTAAAGCTTTCACAAACATTAAATAAAAAAATTGACTTCAGTGAAAAAGGATTTTTTTTTGGGAGCATGACAAAAATTTGTCTATGCCCCAAACCCATGATATAATAGAAATAATGACAGTAATGCTCCTTCTTACTTTATTGGGGGTCAGGCATGATTGGGGGTTAAACCCCTCTACATACAGGGGTACTACATGTCCTGTACTGCTCTTACTTTATTAGTGAGTACAGCATTTTTGGGGTCTATAACCCTCCCGTAACAGTGCGGGTAACTGTCCGGTCTTTACTTTTAGTGAGGTGCAAAGCAGTGATTGGTGGCTATAGGCCTTCAAGTACGGGTGTGGACTACATGCCCCTGAAACTCTTTTCAAATATTAGTGAGGTGCAGGCATTAAAGGGGGTCATAGCACCTCTCTCAGTCGTGCGGTACTAATGTCCGTACGCTCTTACATTTTAGGGAGGTGCAGGGCAGTGTTGGGGGTCAAAAGGCCCTCTACATATAGTACTACTACATGCCTGTACTGCCTTACATGTTTATGAGGTGCGGCGTGATTGGTGGTCATGCACCTCTTACAGTACATTTGGGGTAACATGTCCTTTAAAGCTTTACACGTATTTTGAGGGCGGGCAGTGATTGGGGGTCTAAAGCACCTCTACAGTAAATTGTGGTACACACTCCTTACGCTCTTACATGTATTATGAGGTTTCATGCAGTGTTTGGGCGGTCTATGGGCCCTCTCTACATAAGGGGGTACTACATTCCTGTACTCCCTTCTGTATTAGTGAGGACAGGCATGATTGGTGGTCTAAACCTCTCACAGTACAGTTGTACTCATGTCCTGACTGCTCTTACACGTATTAGCAAGTTCCCCTTTTTTGAAAAATTGGGAAAAAGCGGGAGATTGAAGAGGGCGGCGGGGACACGCCCATCTTGGGGTGTGCCACGCCCTTTCAAAAAGCCACACCCCACTCCGCCAACTGCAGAACGCTTTGGAAGAAACCAGGTACATCCCTTATGCCAGGTATACCCCCCCCAAAAAGGTAGTGCCCCTTCAGGCAGGTAGATGCCCCCCTTGTGCCAAGAAGACCCCCCCCTTGTAGCCAAGTAGAGGCCCCCCTTTGTTACCCGGGTAGATGCCCCCCTTTGTTAGCCAGGTATTCCCCCTTTGTTGCCGGGTATTGCCCCCTTTTTGCCAGGATTGCCCCCTTGTAGCCGGTACCCCCCTTTTAACTAGCCAGAATTGTCCCCTTTGTAGCCGGGTTTTTGCCCCCTTTATACCAGTATTGCCCCCTTTTTACTAGCCAGGTACCCCCTTTTGACCGGGAAAATTGCCCCCTTACTACCAGGATTCCCCCCTTTTTCCCTAGCCGGGTTTCCCCCCCTTTTTACTAGCCGGGGTATTGCCCCCTTTTACTAGCCCCTTTTCCCCCCTTGTAACCAGGTATTGCCCCCTTTACTAGCCAGGTATTGCCCCCTTTGTTAGCCAGGGTGCCCCCTTTATAGCCGGGTATTTCCCCTTTTTTTGCCGGTAGATCCCCCCTTAAGCAAATAAAAATAAAATAATAAAAGTCACTCCCCTCACCAGGTCCTCGGGCCCCGGGACCCCCTCCCGGCCCGATTCCCCCAGCGTCGCAGGGGAAGGGATTTGCACCCCCGCGCAAAAACCCCCCCTGCGACACTGACCTTTTGTACGGCGCACCCCGGCCTGAAATTTACAGGGGGAGGAGGGGAGCGTTCCCTCCTCCCCTTCCCCCCCGCACAGCGGGGGGGCCCCCTCCGGGGGGAGGGGGCCCCTGGGGCCCCCGGGTTTTAAACCCCCCCCTTTTGGGAGCGGCCCCTGGCGCCAGAGTAGGCATTTAGCGCTATTTCTGTCCCCGGCGGCCATTTAAGAACTCACCCTGCCTGCTGGCGGCGGGAGGAATCCACTCTCCCGGGAGGGCGGGGGGTTGGGGACCCAAATTGGGGCCCCCCCCCCCCTTAAAAAACGGGAGGGGTTGGCATGTATGCTATTAGTGAGGTAACCTCTCTACATTTAACAGTGTGGTACAAAAATGTCCTGTACTCCCTTTTACACGAATTATTGAGGACATGCAGTGATTGGTGGTAAATTAGGGGCCTTCTACAGTACAGTGGGGAAACTACATGTCCTTTACTGCTCAAACACTTTATTAGTGGGTGCATGCAGTTTTTATTGGGGGGCCTATAAAACTCTCTACAGTACTTGGGGGTACAAACATGCCCTTTATGCTCTTACCGTATTAGGGGAGGAAACAGGCAGTGTTTGGGTTTGGTCTAAAAACCACCCTCTACGTACGTGCGGTACAAACATGTCCTGTAGTCCCTCTTATTTGTAAAAAGTGAGGTACAGGCAGTGATTGGGGGTTTAAAAGCACCTCTCTACAGTACAGTGAAAAAGTTTTTACTTTTTGGTCAGGGTTTTGGGTTCTCCCTTACAAAGGGGGTATTAATTTTTGACTCCCAATGTTTTTTTGTTTGGGTGGTCTATAGCCCCCCCTCTACAGTGCGGTCCCCCTGGTTTACTTAAATGATCCGTATTTGGGGTCTTACATTTAATTAGGGGGTAAAATGCCTTTTTTAAAAAAGTGATTTGGGTTGGGTCTATAGCGCCCCCTCTACAGTACATTTGGGGTTTAATACATGCCCCTGTACTGGCTCTTACATTTTTAGTGAGGTGCAGCGTGTTGGTGGTCTAAACCCCTCTCTACAGTACAGTGTGGTCTACATGCCCCTTTTCTGCTCTTACATGTATTATTTGGGGTTTATGCAGTGATTTTATGGGGTTTTAAAAAGGGCCGCCTTTCCCCCTTTTACTTTTGGGTAACAGTTTGGGGGTTATTTTACCATGTTTTTTTGTACTGCTCTTACATTTTATTAGTGGGTCCCATGCATTTGATTGGGGGTCTATAGCACCTCTCTACAGTTTTCCCACCAGTTTTGGTACTAAACATGGTCCTGTAAATTGCAATTCCTTTTAATGTTTTAATTAAATGAGGGGTCATGCATTTGGATTGGAAGGTCTATGGGCAATCTCTACAGTACAGTTTTGGTACTACCGTCCTGTATGCTTTTAACATTATTAGTGAGGTGCAGGCAGTGATTGGGGTCAATAGCCCTCTCTTACATTTTTCAAATGTTTTTATTTTAATTATTGTTCCTGTTATTTTCCCCTTTAATTTTAACTTTTTTATTTAAGTGGAGGTGAAAATTGATTTGATTGGGGGTCTATTTAAAACCTCCTTTTTTTACAGTAAAAGTGGGTCTCATGTTCCTGTCCCCTCTTTTAAAAAGACATTATTATTTTGATTTTTGAAATGGGGGTGAAAATGGGGGTTTTTCTATGGGCCCCTCTCTACATTAAGTGGGGGTACTACATGCCTTTGTACTGTTTCTTACATGTTTTTAGTTGAGGAAACAGGCAGTGTTTGGTCCCCCTATAGCGCCTTTCCCTACAGTAATGGGGTACTACATGCCCTAAAACTGTTTCTTACATGTCCCAGGATAAAGGCCTCCTTTGGGCACCAGGGAGAGGCCCCATTTTCTGGAAAAATTGTGTATGAATTCCATGGCCCCAAGAAGCTTCTTTTCCCTCATAAAAGGGAAAGTGTTTTTCCACCTTTCCCACCCGGGTTTCCTTCGATAAAATGTGGGGTAAGGATTTCGTTTATCGGTTTAAACCTGCTTCATTTTTTTTTTTCTTTCTCCATTTTGCATTTTTGTTGGTGACATTTTGGGGGTTTTTGGAAAACCCTTTTTCCCAGTTATGGTTTAAACATACAATGGCCGTTCTTAGACCAATGAATAAAAATTATGGAAAGGGGTTCTTTGTTTTTTCTTACACAGGGTAGAGTCATTTCAAGACTTGGGTTTTCCTAAACTGTTTTTAATATTTTTTTGGACCCCCACATGCAGCTAAAGGCAGTTCCTTGGGTTCCTTGAAACTAGACCTTCACTGAGATGATCAGGACTTTATCATTTTCCCTTTATATTTTCCCTGATAAACCGATTAGTTTTAAAACTTTAATTGAAGCTTTGAACAAAAAGGGGGCGAAGCCCCAAACCCGTCGGGGCCCTACCCCAAATCCTATAAAATCCAGACGTTTTGGGTTTTCACCAAACACCTCACCCCCATCCCCCCTCATTCATGGTTCTAATTTTGGAAATATCAAGTCAGTTGTGATTCAAGGATTTGCAGTTTGCAGATGTTTGTCGTGTGCAAATACAAATACAAAATCACCATCAAGTGAATTTGTTTCATCTAACCTGCAGATTCCTCACCCCTTTGCACGGCTTCTGTAGATGTCTTACTTTGCCTTTCACTCTTTCGGAGTAGACCGACCTTTCCTGATTCAATGTTCAGACTTTGATGGTGTTGTTCTTTCCTTGCACAAACAAGCACTTTGGGGGCTGATGAAGTTTAAGAACATGTAACTTCGGGGTCCTTGGTCACTTTTGTTTATGCAATTGATGAGCAACCTTAGTGTTTTCCTAATAAAAGGGGAAAAGGTTGCAAAAATTTTTTAAAACCCCAAATGGGAAAAAAATTTGGGGTTTCCCATCTTTCATATTTATCCTTTTGGGGTTAACACCAAAAGTTCCTTTTTAATTTTTTTTAGTTTCCACCCAATTTCAAACCTAAAAAATAATTTTTGGCTTCCCGCTTTAGGATTTTTCCCTTTAATCCAACTGATGACATGTAAAAAATTTTTTTTCCCAATAAACAACCTCCTTTGGGGTTTCCCCCAATTTTTTCCCTTTCCTCCATTCTTTTCCCCCTACGACCCCCAAAGAAAAACCCAAGCCTCCCCCAAACCCTTTTGGGTTTCCCCACATAACCGTTTAACTCTAAAACCTCCCCCAATTTGGGTTTAAAACCCCCTGAGCCCCCCTCAACCCTCCTTTTCAAACCCCTCGCCTTTTTTTCCAATCACCCCTATTCCCTACAGTCCCTCACCCCCGTATTCAACTCTACAGTCCTCCTCAATCATCTGTATCACTACTACAGTCTCCTCCAATCTTCTGTATCAACTTTTACAGTCTTCTCCAATCATCCTATTCAACCTATAGGCTTCTCCAACTGTCTGTATTAACCTAAAGCCTCCTCCAATCATCTGGTATTAAACCCCTTACAGCCTCCTCCAATCTCTGTATCAGCCCTACAGCCTCCCCCAAATTTATTGTATTCAACTCTACAGCCTCCTCCACTTATCCGTATTCAACCCTGCAGCCTCCTCCACTCCCCGTATTCAACCCTACAGCCTCCTCCAATCATCCGTATTCAACCCTACAGTCTCCTCCAATCATCCGTATTCAACTCTACAGTCTCCTCCAATCATCTGTATTCAACTCTACAGTCTCCTCCAATCATCTGTATTCAACTCTAAACAGTCTCCTCAGTCATTTGTATTCCAACCCTCCCAGTCTCTCCAATATCTGAAATTCAACCCCTCCCAGCCTCCTCCAAATCATCTGTATTAAACCCTACAGCCTCCTCCAATCATCTGTATTCAACCCTACAGCCTCCTCCAATCATCTGTATTCAACCCTACAGCCTCCTCCAATCATCTGTGCTCAACCCTACAGCCTCCTCCAATCATCTGTATTCAACCTACAGCCTCCTCCAATCATTGTATTCAATCCAGTCCCCCCAATCTCTGTTTCAACCCTAAGTTCCCCCAAATCATCTGTTTTTCAACCCTACAGCCTCCCCAATCATCTGTTTTCAACTTCATCTCCCCCAATCATCTGTATTCAACCCTACATTTTCTCCAGTCATCGATTAACCTACAGCCTCCTCCAACTTCTGTATTAACCCCTACGTCTCCCCCCAATCATCTGTATTCAACTCTACAGCCTCCTCCAATCATCTGTATTCAACCCTACAGCCTCCTCCAATCATCTGTATTCAACCCTACAGCCTCCTCCAATCATCTGTATTCAACCCTACAGTTTCCTCCAGTCGTCTGTATTCAACCCTACAGTTTCCTCCAGTCGTCTGTATTCAACTCTACAGTTTCCTCTATTCCTCCTTTGCCATCGTACAGCCTCCGTCAATCTTCCATGTGTAACCTTACAGCCTTCCCCACTTCTTCTTGTGCCATTGCCAAAGGAGAAATCTACTCCTCTGTGTGCCAGTACAGTCTCCTCCACTCCTCCTGGTTCCACTATACAGTCTCCTCTAATCCTACTGATGCCACCATACAGTCTCCTCCACTCCTCCTGGTTCCACCATACAGTCTCCTCTAATCCTACTGATGCCATCGTACAGTCTCCTCCACTCCTCCTGGTTCCACCATACAGTCTCCTCCACTCCTCTGTGTGCCACCATACAGTCTCCTCTAATCCTCCTGGTTCCATCATACAGTCTCCTCCACTCCTCCTGGTTCCACCATACAGTCTCCTCTAATCCTACTGATGCCATCGTACAGTCTCCTCCACTCCTCCTGGTTCCACCATACAGTCTCCTCCACTCCTCTTGGTTCCACCATACAGTCTCCTCTAATCCTACTGATGCCATCGTACAGTCTCCTCCACTCCTCTTGGTTCCACCATACAGTCTCCTCCACTCCTCTTGGTTCCACCATACAGTCTCCTCCACTCCTCTTGGTTCCACCATACAGTCTCCTCCACTCCTCTTGGTTCCACCATACAGTCTCCTCCACTCCTCCTGGTTCCACCATACAGTCTCCTCCACTCCTCCTGGTTCCACCATACAGTCTCCTCCACTCCTCTTGGTTCCACCATACAGTCTCCTCCACTCCTCTTGGTTCCACCATACAGTCTCCTCCACTCCTCTTGGTTCCACCATACAGTCTCCTCCACTCCTCCTGGTTCCACCATACAGTCTCCTCTAATCCTACTGATGCCATCGTACAGTCTCCTCCACTCCTCTGTGTGCCACCATACAGTCTCCTCCACTCCTCTGTGTGCCACCATACAGTCTCCTCTACTCCTCCTGGTTCCACCATACAGTCTCCTCTAATCCTACTGATGCCATCGTACAGTCTCCTCCACTCCTCCTGGTTCCACCATACAGCCCCTCCAATCCTCCATGTGCCACTATACAGCCCCTCCAATCCTCCATGTGCCACTATACAGCCCCTCCAATCCTCCATGTGCCACCGATTGCCATAACAGCCATAGCGACTGCTATGGGGTGCTGAGGTTAAGGGGGCCCCCTTCAGTACAGAAACATTGTCACTTTTTATATTGACCAAGTAGTGTTTTTTTTTTTTTTTGCTAAAATAGAACCCTATGGGGGTTTCCCCTGATATATGGTTTTTAAAATTCATTCCCTACTTATGCTGTTGTTTAGCTTATTATCATAGGGGGGTTTGGGGGACCCATTTCATTTTTACGTTAGGGGAAACCCTTTTAATTTTCTGTTACCCCTCTTGGTTCTTCGAAAAACCTTTTTGACAGTTTACTACCAGTGCTTTCCCCTTAAAAACCAACAAAAAGCGACATGTTTAAAAAGATAAACCAGGTTATCTGAAAATTGCAAAACAAGTTCTGCAAGGGACAGGTCTCGGGGGTTTTCAAAAAATTTGCCCCTTGTAAATTTGGGAAACACCGGGCTTTCCCTCCCACGCGCGGACCTTCTTTTTTTTCCAAAAAGCCAGCGAGTGGGCGGGCCTGGCCGCATGACAGGGGGGGGGCCCCAGATTTGCCACCCCCAAAGCCGTGGGGCCCTGGGGTTTCGCCCCCGGCTTTTCCCAATACTGGGGCCCAGGTTGGTTTTTTTGACTGAAAGGGGGATGTTCACAAGGCGTTTTTTAGATATGTTTTTTTCGGCCCCAAAAAAACAAACCAAAACCCACTATCAAACAATGTTCCTGGGTTTTTTCATTTTTTTCCCTTTCGCTTTCAGATGTTACTTTTGTTGACAAAAGTCTTTGCGAGGGCGTTAAACGGAATGTCAATTCTTTTTCTTTTTTATGCACCCACAAATTTCTGGTTGCATCCCCCAAAAAATTTAAATTATTATTGAAATTTTTAAAGGGGGGTTCTCCAGGACAAATCTTTTTGAGGGCTTTAGGGCTCAAAAATTTGTTTATTTTAAAACCCTTATCACAAAGCTTTAAAGGGGAAAAGGGAAAGCTGAAAAGCCCCCAAAAGCCCCCCCCTCTATTGGGATGTAACAAATCCCCCCAATTTTGGGTTTTTAAAACCCACGGGGGTTTTTTCCCCAAAAAAAACCAGGCAAAAGAAATAAACATGATCTATTTTTTTCGGACCGCGGGGGTGGGGGTAAAAAAAACATTCCGGCAAAAAAAATTCGTGCTTTGGGGAAACTCCCTCACCGGGTTTTTATTAAAGGGGTTTTTCTCACTACAAAGTTAGATTTAAACATGTAGGGAACAGAAAATGAAAACTTTTTCCCAAAATATATTGCTTTTTTCTTTATTTTTTTTTTTTTGTTGAGGGAGCTACCCAAAATGATTTTTTCACCTCAGGGGTTTCAGGTTTCTCTAGTTACCCAACCCCCGTTTGCTTGTTCTCCTGCTTTTTTTTCTTATCTGATAGCAGGGAGGGACATTTATCACACAGGGCTTGGACAGAACTTTTGGCAGCCCCAGGGGGTTTGTGTTTTAATTGATCTTTCAAGGGCAAAAGGGCACTAATTTTTCTTTTACTGTTCAAAATTGGTCAGAAGCTTCTCAGGACCCCAGAAAAGGCAATGTATTTAACAAACAAATAAAAGAGAAGTCTGAATTCAAAAGAGTTAAATGCTAATTAAAGAAAGCTTTTGGGCCCGGAAGTGAAAAAAGGCCCAAGAAGCAATTTTTTTCAAATTATTTTTTCCTATGAAACTATGGGTGATAAACCAACCCCCTTTTAATCCTTTAAAAGGGCCGAAAGCCTGAAAAGTAAATTAATGACCAGAATTTTTTTTAGTTTTGCCCCCTTGCTTTTAACAGTTGTAACTTTTTTTATTTTTTCAATGACGCAGTTGGATGAGGCCTCGTTTTATTCGAGACAAGTTGTACTTTATGGGGAAATAGTTTAAGTTCACTTATAAATAATTGCAGAATTTTTTATTTAAAAAAAAAAGTTAGTTTTTTTTTACATTTTTTTTACATCATTCACATTTCACACTTAATTTGTTAGATTAATTCTACAGGTTATTAGGGTCGTGTGGAGACCTAATATGTGTAGGATTTTTTTTTTTGTGTGTAATGTATGCACAATTATTTTTTATTAAATATTTATTTTTATTGTATTATTTATTTATTTTTAACATCTTTTTTACTTTTTTTTTCTAAATCCCATGAAGGAAGAACTGTGTTATATATTTTTTTTTTTTTACACTTAGTAATGTATTAGCATATTCATATATGCTAATACATTATACTCTGTGTCAGTCTGACACAGGCAGTGATCAGGGCAGCACACAGTCTGTCCTGATCACTGGCTTCTTACACAGACAGTCCTGGGGCTACTCTAGATCCCCAGGGCTGACTGTGCAGCTGTTCCCCGGGCTCTGTCGGGTCACCGGGAGTCCCGATCACCCGAAAGAGCAGGGGAACCCCTTGATTGCGCTGCGGTGACGATCCGCCGCAATCAAAGGATTAAAGAACCGGGGAGAGGAGGTTCCCCGGTGCTTGCAGGAGTTGCGCTGGGATCAGGGCTATGTAGCACAGCCCCGGTCTCAGCGCAGCTGCGCCGCCCGGAGCTGCAAACTCCGATGTCTGCAGCGACGCCTAAAGTCGGCGGCCGGTTGTTAAAGTGAATCTGTCGCCAATTTTTTTTTTTTACTTATTAAATCAAGCCCCTGATCCATATTCTTTTCCTCTCAGTTGTTTTTATTTCCTGATTGTAGATTTCTCTATTCGGCAGTCTATATAGGATTGTGGGGAAGACATTCTTGCTTGCACTGCTTTAGCAGCAGTCAGAGAGATACTTTACAGCAGCCTCATGCCCTAAGGATTCTTAAGACAGTTTCTGTCCCACAGCCGTCTATAGGAGAGTTTTCACTGTGAAGGGAGGGGAGAGGGGGAGCTGTTATATCTCCTCTTGTGACTGGTGGATTCTGTGTTATCTGTACACAATGGTGTCTCCTTTCAGCTTTACCCTGCTGTTACTGATAATGAGCAGACTGCTGAAAATCTCTCTAAACAGAGCAGGAAGTGTCAGACGATTATTAGGCCTAGTGGCCAAAGTGAGAACTGCAGGACTTAAGAATTATTAAAAACATATTGAAAGTAATCTGGAAAATAAAAAAAAAAACATAAGCAAAAATTCCTACAAAATGTGTTTAACATAAAAATGTGAGTTAAACAATAAGTCATTTTTTTGATGACACATTCCCTTTAAGGAGTTAAGTTCCATGTTAAAGGTTGACAGCCGGCTTTCAAATCCAAAAGCCGTCTGTAAAACCGGCTGAAAACCTGCGTCGTAGGGACAAGCCCTAGAAGGTATCGCCTGAGTTCTTCACTCTTCTATGATTTTATTGGTAATCATGCAATTAACTAATACAGATTTATACAGTATTTATATTTTAGCAGTTTTTTGTATGTGCTCTTTGTTGTTGACTCTGTAACTGTTATCATTCACGTTACACTTTTCCAGTTCCGATGTCAGTGACTCTCGACCATGTTGTTTGGAAATGTAAACAGTTGCAGCCAGAATAGACGCGGGCGATCAATGAAATACTTGGCACCAAGAAAACTAGAGAATCCTTTCTCCTCTGTGACTTCTGCCTGTCCTGCTCTGCCCCTGCTCCCTTCTCCTTGCTCCTCAGGGACATTCGCAGATCCCATATGGTTCTCATATATCGTCATTCTCAGGCGTTTCCTGTTTGGTGAATCGTTTTCCCAATCATGTATGAAAAAGAGCAGCACGGTGCAGTATGCCACCACCCCACATCGATGCAGAGGCTGCTGGAAATCGGGTCGGGTACACCTTCTCCCCATGAAGGAGGAAGGATTGGAGAAGGAACCCATTTGTTTTCAGAAGCGTTGAGCGCAATGTGGGAGCAATCTGTGCTCTTGACAGCAAAGTATAATACATGAAAAAAACTTTGAGATTCTTAGTTCACACGTTTTGATCAAAAAATGCTTATGCCACCCCTGGCTTACAACGTGATCTCAATTTTTTTTTTTTTTGTGCAGAACTATACGTTGTATTTGGCATATATTGCTTTTAATTTATAGAGGGAGGAATGGATGCCTCCATTTTGGTCTCTTGCACCCCGCCCACCTCCACAGGCTGTTATATCAGTGCAGCATGCTTGCAAGGTTGGTGCTTTTTTTATTTTTCTCTCTGGATTATGGAGCTCGGTTGGCCCAATGAGAAGTCTGAATTTGACTCTAGTGAGCGGTAATAATAGCGTAGGACCACCCGCCTTGAGATCCCGTTGTAAGCCAGAGCTGGCATAAGCATTTTTTGATCAAAACGTGTGAACTAAGAATCTCGAAGTTTTTTTCATGTATTATAGATAGCATAAAGGCTTTAGAGGTTTCCATGTAATGTATAGCCATTGACAGCAAAGCACACAGGGACTACTCAGGGCACATGCAAATGGCGTTTTCTCCAAACGGAAACATCCAACGCAGAAATCCAAGGTAGGATTCCTGCTGTGGATTTTCACTTTGCAGTGTTGGTTTTCACTGTATATTTGCAAGAAGATTATCCCCACTTCCGAGAGCTAATGCACGTTTTTGGCTGCTCAATGCGGAATCCGACCAGGTTCTGTGTCAGGGAAGGCATTTCTTTTTTTACCACGTAACTTTCCAGTAGCAGAAACGGCACCAGATCACACTGCAATGGTTGCACGCCACCTACAAGGCAATAGGCAAATGAAAAGAAATTAGCAGCAGAGTTCCTTCTTTCGAAAGTCTTCTTTCATTGCCCCACAAGTCAGCAAACAGGGGAGCTGACGATGTTTCGACCTGTTAATAGCTGGATCTTTTTCTAACCTACACTATGTGCACTATCCCATCTATTCATATGTACATCAGCCATTCACTCTAGAAATCCCATCAAACCAATCTCAATGAGTTTGTCTCACTACAAAGATTAAAGGGGTTGTCTCACTACACTAATTCATCTTACCTCTGTTCTGTTTTCTTGGTTTCATTTTGAATTCAGGGGCGTGTTTACTGCCTTCTACGAGGCTGCAGTAGAAGCTAGGTCTGTATCTACAGCAACTATTGCTGGCAGCCTATCAGGAGAGATTGAACAGGTCTTTAGCTATAGCGACCAGTGCTGACAGCCTATCAGGAGAAATAGAACAGGTCTGTAGCTATAGCAACCAGCGCTGGCAGCCTAACAGGAAAGATTGGAACTGGTCTCTAGCTATAGCGACCAGTGCTGGCAGCCTATCATGAGAGATAGAACAGGTCTGTAGCTATAGCGACCAGTGCTGGCAGCCTATCATGAGAGATAGAACAGGTCTGTAGCTATAGCAACCAGTGCAAGCAGCCTATTAGGATAGATAGAACAGGTCTGTAGCTATAGCATCCAGTGCTGGCAGCCTATCATGAGAGATAGAACAGGTCTGTAGCTATAGCAACCAGCACTGGCAGCCTATCAGGAGAGATCAAACGAGTCTGTAGCTGTAGCAACCAGCGCTGGCAGCCTATCAGGAGAGATTGAACAAGTCTACAGCTATAACAAACAGTGCTGGCAGCCTATCAGGAGAGATTGAACAGGTCTGTAGCAATAGCATCCAGTGCTGGCAGCCTATCAGGAGAGACTGAACAGGTCTGTAGCTATAGCAACCAGCACTGGCAGCCTATCAGGATCAGGATAGATCAAACAGGTCTGTAGCTATAGTGACCTGAGGAGCTGATGCAGCCCATACAAGAGGGGATATCTAGGAATAGGTAGGACACTGGTAATGGATACATATTGCAAAGTGACTTGTTTTTGCAATATCTTTAACATAAAAAGCAGCAATCCTTGTAGTGAGACAGGCCCTTTAAGAAAGAATCCATCTAGAATAGATTAAGGACTGGAGACCATTTTCCTTCTGGACCGCATTCCCCTGTTCCGTACTCCTAGAACATTTTTTTACTCTTTCCAAGTTATTGGACTTTTATTTTGGACTCCCAGATTTTCCGTGTTGCATTTGGCGTTCTCTCTGGATCACTTTCCCGATGCTTTGCAGAAGTTCACGGCAACAAATTATTCAGCTTATTTTTGAAGCAGAAATATTCTAGATCTTTGTTCTCTCGCTTTCTGTAAAAACCTCAGATCATGGAAATCGATATCGACTGAATTGATTCTGGCAAATCATCTCCGGCAAATAGAAAAAAGGTGTTTGATGCGGGTGATGGCAACAACTCACTGGAATAATCAAAGGAGCAACAGTTGCAGAAGAATTATTATAGTTCAGATCCTCAAAGAATCTCCAAATCTCTTGTAGAAATAGAACGTGATTTTTGTGCTCATTAAAATGAGTCAGCGGTCAGTATAACACGAAGAGTGTTGACCTCATGGACCTGTAACTAGAGGGGGTTGTCCAGGATTTTAACCTAAATTCTGAAACTGTTACCACTGTTACATATATCCTTTCCTCCCTATGCCGGCCCATTAGATCTGCTGCTCCGGTGTTACCCATCAGTTCTGCAGCCATGACCTTATATCCAGCATTTACATGACGCTTCAGTCAGGGCCATCTTTACCATTGGGCACACTAGGCAGTTGCCCGGGGGCCCCACAAGTATTGGGGCCCCAGGTGGGGAATGCTTGCCCAAGGAATACAAGAAACATACCCATAATCCCATGGTTGGCTTTGCTTATTTTACTGTTTGCGTGTTTTTAGGATGTACAAACAAATAAAAACCATTATGGAGAATCGAGCTAAAGGATCCCTGCCCTGCCGATCAGTCTTGTTCAAACATAAGTGGCGTGATTATATGGGTGTGCTTGGGGATGGCTAGAGGCATGACCTAGTGTATTTGGACAGGGCCCACTGCAGTGCTCTGCCCAGGGGCCCATTATGCTGTTGAGACAGCTCTGGCTTCTGCCAACACTTCTCTGAAAATAATGGACAAATGTTCCAAAATGGGAGGAATCCTCCGGGAACTTTGTGTTCTCCTGCTTAGGTTTAGTTGTTATCAGCTGACCATGGTGCAGATGTGAGCTTGATTGTTTGGGAATGGCTGATTGCTAACCCTCTATAAAGCTGAGCTTCACTGTATGGCTGGCACTATGTATACTGTTAAAGGGGTTGTCTCACTACAGGGTTCTCTGCTTTTTATGTTAAAGATCTTGCAAAAACAAATCACTTTGCAATATATGTCCATTAACAGTGTCCTACCTATTCCTAGATATCCCCTCCTTGTATAGGAAAGCATCAGCTCCTCAGGTCGCTATAGCTACAGACCTGTTTGATCCTGATAGGCTGTCAGCGCTGGTTGCTATAGCTACAGACCTGTTTGATCTATCCTGATAGGCTGCCAGCACTGGTTGCTATAGATACAGGCCTGTTTGATCTCTCCTGATTGGCTGCAGCACTGGTTGCTATAGATACAGACCTGTTGATCTCTCCTGATAGGCTGCCAGCACTGGTTGCTATAGCTACAGACCTGTTTGATCTCTCCTGATAGGCTGCCAGCACTGGTTGCTATAGCTACAGACCTGTTTGATCTCTCCTGATAGGCTGCCAGCACTGGTTGCTATAGCTACAGACCTGTTTGATCTCTCCTGATAGGCTGCCAGCACTGGTCGCTATAGCTACAGACCTGGCTTCTACTACAGTCTTGTGGAAGCCAGTAAACACGCCCCTGAATTCAAAATGAAACCAAGAAAACAGGACTGAGGTGAGATGAATCAATGTAGTGAGACAACTCCTTTAACTAAGAGATTGGGTCTTGTGAGCTTAGTGCATTCCGTTCTAGCATTGAATCCTATTTTGGTTAGTTTTCTGTTCCCAGTTATTAAGACGGACGGTCATAATAATATGGCTCTACATTTTTTTCCTCCTTGCCTTTGGAAAGCCATAACGTTTTTATTTCTTCCACCTACCTAGACGTATGAGGGCTTTTATTTTGCAGGACAAGATGTACTTTCTAATGGTGTTATTCATATTACCATAGAATGTACTGGAGAATGGCAAAAAAAAGTGGGGCAAAATGTGAAACAAAAGTACTTGCGCCATGTTTGTGGGAGTTTTTTTTTTTTTTTTTCTACGACGTTCATTCTTTGGTAGAAATTATGCGTTATCTGTATTCTACAGGTTGATACGTATTTGCCGATACCAAACATGTAGGGTTTCCGTTATGTTTTGGTACCGTAAAAAAAATTCCAAACATTTTCTATTTTTGAAATTTCTGCCGCGGCGCCATTTTGTGGAATAACTTTTTGGGTACTAACACCTACGGACTTGAGTGAGGGGCATTTTTTGTGGGCTAAAGTGCACTTCTTGTTGGTACCTGTTCGGAATGCATGCGCCTTTTTTGATCAATTTGATTCCAGTTTTTATAAAAAACTGCAATTTTGGCGTTTGGAATTTTTTTTCTTCTACGGCGTTCAGCGTACGGGATAAATGATGTTAGATTTTAATAGATCGGACTTTTTCGGACGCGGCGCTACCAAACATGTGTCACTTTTTTATTTTTTTTTTGTTTTATTTGAAAAAAGGGCAAAAGGGGAGTTTGGGAACTTTTAATATTTTTTTTTTTTTTTTTTTGCATTTTAAAAACATTTTTTTTTTTTTAATTTGAGTCCCCCCAGGGCGTTTTTCCCCCACGGGCCGATGATTTTACCCTAATTTAAATTTTAAAAAAAAGATGGCTTTCCCCCCTTCCGCCTGGGGCCGAGTAGGGAAACTGAAAATACGGCGCAATGAACCCTTTAAAGGCTTCCCCTGCCAATTCAGCAATCGGGGCACCGCAATTTCCCCTGATGTCCCAATCGCAGGGGAACGTGCATGGCCCCATTTTCTCATTGATTTTGGAACCTGCGACCACTTTTCCCCCAGCCCTCTAAGGAGTTAACCAGCGTGCTGCGATCCTGCTACGACGCTGCTTCCCTTCATCAGGAGGTATCCATACCTCCCCAAATTTAAGGGGTTAAAGTTTTCTTAAAGGGAGATCAACGGTTGACTATAGCAACCGCCGGGCAGCCTATCAGAAGTGAAACGGGGTCTGGCTATAGTGCCCAGAGCGGGCAGCTTTCAGGAAGTTTAAAAAGGTTTGTTTAAGCAACTAGCGCGGGCACCTATCAGGAGAGATTGAACGGGGTCTGTAGTATAAGCCCAAAAAGCTAGCAGCCTATCAGGAAGATCAAAAAGGTCTGTAGCTATAGCGACCAGAGCGCAGCCTATCAGGAGATAAAAATTAGGTTTAGCTATAGCGCCCAGAGCGGGCAGCCTATCAGGAGACGAATGGGTCTTTCTATAGCGACCAAGCTGGCCCTATCAGGAATCGAACAGGTCTGTCTATAGCAATAGCACTGGCAGCCTACCCAGGAGATCGAACATCTGTGGGCTTAGCGACCAGTGCTGGCACCACCAGGAGGAAGAACAGGTTTGAGCATAGTGCCCAGAGCTGCAATCCTATCAGTAAAATTGAACAGGTTGTACTATAGCAACTAGCATGGAGCCTATCAGGAGAGTTTTGAACGGGTCTTGCTATAACGCCAACGCTAGAGCCTTCAGGATGATAAAACAGGTCTGTAGCATAGCAACCAGTGCGCACCTATCAGGAGATCGAACAGGTCTTTTGCTATAGCGACCAGAGCTGGCAGCCTATCAGGAGAGATTGAATAGGTCTGTAGCTATAGCAACTAGCACTGGCAGCCTATCAGGAGATCGAACAGGTCTGTAGCTATAGCATCCAGTGCTGACAGCCTATCAGGAGAGATCAAACAGGTCTGCAGCTATAGCAAACCCAAAGTGCTGGCAGCCTATCAGGAGAGAAAGAACAGGTCTGTAGCTATAGACCCCAGTGCTGGAAAGCTATCAGGAATAGATCAAACAGGTCTGTAGCTATAGCAACCAGTGCTAGCAGCCTATCAGGATAGATCAAACAGGTCTGTAGCTATAGCAACCAGTGCGGGCAGCCTATCAGGAGAGAATGAACAGGTCTGTAGCTATAGCGACCTGATGAGCTGATGCAGTCCATTCAAGAGGGGATATCTAGGAATAGGTAGGACACTGGTAATGGACACATATTGCAAAGTGACTTGTTTTTGCAAGATCTTTAACATAAAAAGCAGAAATCCTTGTAGTGAGACGACCCCTTTAAGCTGAAGAAACATCACCAAGATTTGTTATTGTAATGGACTGGCCCTAGTGTGATAGATGCAAGAAAATGAACAGATAGGAGAAAGAGATGCGCCATATCTTAACCCATTCCTGACATCCAGTCATAATAATATGGCTCTTTGGTTTTTTAAATTCCCACCTTCCCAGAGGCATAACTTTTTATTTTTCCATCTTTTTAGGCTTTCATTTTGCAGGAAGAGATGTACTTTCTAATGGTGTCATTCATTGTACCATCCTAAAACTGGATTTGTGCAAGACAAATCTAGCATCTGATTAGACTAATATGAACGTGATATGGAATCCAGCGCAATATGATATTGAACCTGAGGAAGTGCACGAAACGCGAATTAATTAATACGAATAAATTGGGTGAAATGTGAAAAAAACTTACCTGCGCCGCGTTTACCACAGTTTTATTTTTATTGTGTTCACTCTTCAGTATAAATGATGTGTTCTCTGTATTCTGCACGTTGGTACGATTCCGGAAATACCAAATTTACAGGGTTTTTCAATTCCTTGGTTTTATTAGTAATGTAAAAAAAAAAAAAAAAATTTGGGCCAAAAACAGGTTTTTCTAACATTAACTTAATAATTTGCTCTTGCGGGCGGCACCCCATTTTCTCGGGGGAAAAAAAAACAATAAACCAAGTTTTTTGTTTTAAGGCGGGGATGGGCACCATTTTTTTTTTTTTGCGGTGGCTGAGGTTTGTAGTTTTTTATTGGCCCCCACCCGGTTTCTGGGATTAATAACATATTTTTTTTTTGAAATTCATCTTTTCATTTCCAGGTTTTTTTATTTAATGGGTCGTGAAAATGACCCCCAATAACAAAAAAAATTGAAAAATGTTTTTTTGCAGGGGTTTGGATTTTTTTTTTTATGTTTCTATCATTGTTTTCTACGAAACGGAAAGGGGATTATAATTGTATTGTAAATTTATTTAATTAGGGATCGGGGGGGCTCCAGTTTTTACTGAATTCCTATAACGGTTTTCCCGATTATGTGGTCAAACTTTTATTTTTTTTTTTTATTTGTTAAAATACAATACAGGGGGGGGTGATTGATAATTTAGTTTGTATTTTTTTTTTTTTTTTTAATTTTTTTTTCATTTATACTTTTTTAACATTTTAAAAAAAAGGGGGGTTGGGGTTCCTTACTACATTAAATCATCTTACCTCCAGTCCTGTTTTTTCAATTTTTGAATTCAGGGGGGCCGTTGGCGATTTATGGTGTAACTGGGGATTCCACTAGGTTGCAGTAGAAAGACAGGTTCTCTGTAGCTTTTTGCAATACCAGTTTGCTGGGCAGGGCCCTATCATGAGTATAAGGGGCGTTAATAACAGGTCTGGTAGCTATAGCGGGGGACCTGGGGAGCTGATGCAAAAAGCACTTTTACAATGAGGGGGGGTCCATCTAGGGAATGGTTTTTTAGGGGTGGGGGTACACTTGTTAATGGTACATTTATTATTGGGCAAAGTGGGGGGACTTGGTTTATTTTGCAAGATCTTTACACCATAAAAAAGCAAAATCCTTTGTAGTTGAAGGGACCAATACCCCTTTTAAAGTCACCTGAACCTTGGGGAGGTTAAATGGGGAAAAAAAACCCACATGGAGGAACCTTCTTAGTTTTTTGGGGGTGAGAGGAGTTGGAGGTGTGGGGGGGACAACAGGGGGCTATTTCTCATTTTCCCTTTTGGGGGGGGACTTTATCCCTTATACGGAAGAAAAGGAAACCTTTCCAAAGTATTTAGGTTGGCTGCCTATGGGGAAACGGGCTCCTGTGGTGTGGTGGGGATTTCTGATGTTTTAAGTGATTAGAATAGCAAGGGAAATAAAAGAAAAACTGGATAGGGGGGACAAAAGGAAAAAAACATGGGAATTACTATTAGTTTTTTGGGGGTGGGGAGTGGGGGAGGTTTATGCCTTTTAATTTTAAAAGGGGTTGGTCCTTTACTACAAACAGTTACAATAGTTTAAAAAGAGGGAAAACTAAAACCTCTTTGCAGGGGAGGAGAGGTGAGATGATAAAGAGAGGAGATAAGAGGGAGAGGGAGAGCAACTTTTTTTTGTGGGATCAGTATTTTGTGCAGGGGGTTTCCAAGTTCCCAACGGCAATCTCCACAGGTCAGGAAAAAACATAACAAAAATGCGTTTACTGTGGGCAGTACCCATGTTTAAATCACTTTTGTGACTCAAGGTGCGCAGTTTCCAGTCACAGTTTTACCACGTAAAAATCACCAAACGGGAAAAGAAAAAAAACACCAGATGTAAACTTGTGGCATGTTTTCTATTGTTTTAAAATAAAAAAACTAAACAACTTATGGTGGGGGGAACCCAACTAAAGGGTGCAGGGTCCCACGTGATGAATCCAAATTTTTGGGAGGGGGATCAGATGTGCAGGTCCCCACGCCCAAAATCAGGGGGAGGTGATACATATACACCCCAACAGCGGTTAACTGTGTCATGACCCCTACGTTAAAAACCTCTTTTGTTTAGACAGATTTGCAGGGCAGTATTCCATGTAAAAAACACAAAACAGATAAAAGCATATAGTTTTTTTGTTATGGGCAGGATCTTGTAGAGGGGTCAGAAGATGATAAATTTAATTCTGGCAGAATATTTTTTTTTTTTACTAACTGTAGGAAGGGAGGTGAAAGAGGAAAAATATAATTAATATTTCCCATCCTCTCCCCAGAGTCCTGGAATTGGGTCAAAATTTTGTGCCCATTTCTAGTTACCAATAGTATTGTAGGAGGGGAGCGCGAGGGGTAAGAAATTTAGATATCAAAAACTATTGTGGTTACTCTTAAGCTTTTCACTTTTCCAAATGATCCCTTAGGGCTATGTTCTACAACAGTGGGAATTTACTGTAAAAATTTTGGGCCATCGTATTATTTTTGGAAACAGCATTTCTGTTCTTTGTTGCTGTAGTTGCGCATAGCCTTCGATTTCTTAGGACTGCTGAAGAAAAAAGCCTCCTCCCTTTTCCCCCAGCTCCCAACACAGAATTGAAATTTCAATCCTACATGCCCAAACCAGTTGTGTGTGGGCATACTCCCTTGCGCTGGGAGGGGTGGGAGATAAAAAACCACGCTGGGCTCCCCATTTTTTCGCAACTTCAGGCCTCTTGCTAGGGGCAAACCGGCAATTAAAAAATGGGCTAACCCCAATTGGCTGCGAAGCTGAGGGGGGGGGGTGGGGGGACAAACCCCTTTAAAGGAATTGCTTTACGGAAAAAAAAGTAAATTTTTAAATTCTTTTAATAATACCATTAGCAATTGTTG
The DNA here is from genome assembly GCA_025379985.1 of Phyllomedusa bahiana. NCBI lineage: Eukaryota > Metazoa > Chordata > Amphibia > Anura > Hylidae > Phyllomedusa > Phyllomedusa bahiana. Next base: position 53,863 of record JAODAL010011874.1, on the reverse strand, counting down.
ACATTAACAGGATTACCCAAATGTATTTTTAACTATCTTTTTGTTATTGTGGACAAAAACTGTCTATTTGTACCACTCTTTTGGTAGTTCCCCCAATTTGGGTTGGCATAACCTAAGGGGGGACTTCCCCGAAATAAGGGGCCCATCCACTTGGGACTCTGGGCTGCATTTAGTACTACCATCAATTTCTTAAAGCTCTTTGGCAGGGGTTTTTGCCTATGTTAAACCACCCATAGATGCCAAGTTTTGTGGGATGCTATTGGGGACCAGTTGTAGTAATCTAGGGGTTTAACAGGGAGCATGCATTGGAGGTCTAGCTTTTAAAACACCGCCCATCCCGGCGGGGCCCCGCACCTTGCAAATTTTTAGGCTCTGAATTCACTACATCATTTTAGGTCTTTTGGGGGGCCCAGCAAATGGCTCCTGGGTGGGGGGAGGGGGCACTATGGAATTACCCCTAAGCTTTCAGGGGCCAGATTTGCCAATATTGTGGACCCGCTTGTCCACCCTGTAAGGACCCAACAAACAGTGATGGGGGGCCTTTATTTGAATTGGGAATGACCTAGTTAACAATGGTCTTCCTATACATTGTGGAGGCTCGGGAACCGGGGACAGGTTTATTCTGGTTGCCAATAGCGGAAACCAAATAATGTAAAGGGGGGCAACTTTAGGGGAGGGGGAGGAGACCTGTATTGATCGGGTTTTTTTTCACCCTTTTTTCTGGTTGTTCTTAATACGCCAAAATGTGTTCAGGGCTACGGATGGTCTAATTGCGCCTATATTGAATGTGTTTTGGTGCAATTTGTTATCCCAAGGGACTCGGGGACACTTTTTCTTTAATTTGCGCCCTAATATGTAGGGGGTGGTTGGTTATTTCTGGGGGGCGTTCCGGCCCAACACACAACTCGTTAATATTTTGACAATAACCTATATGAATGTTGTTTCGGGGGGGGCCCTATAATACAAAGGCATTTATTTATGCTTTCGGGGGTAAAAGGCACGCACCTGTCCTATGGTACATAATGTGTGTCTGGTTCGTGTAGGGGCGGGTACTGTGGGAGGTCGGCAAAGTGGAAATATTATGGGGGTATGGGCCTGTATTATTTTCATGGGCTTTCACTTTTTTGGGTCCCTAGTTTTATCAAAACTTCCACCAGTGCAAAATATTATAAAAAGTTATTTTATGTATTTATTCAAAAAACCCCATATTAATAATTAATATTATTTTCAATTTAATTAAAAAAAAATTATCAATATTAAAAAAAAAATAATTCTAAAAAAAATTTATATAATATTTCCAAAAATATATAATCTTAAAAATATCCTTCTATTAAATTGTATTTAAGATGTACTTAGGAATCTAAAAAAACTAGTTGTTTACAATTAATAATTTAAAAAACCCTTTATGGTTAGATTTTTGTTCAAGATTTTTCAAATTTTTTTCTATTTTTTACATACCATTTAAATGTGAAATGTTATTTTTTTGCGCTTCTCACACTTTATTCTTACATTTTCAGGCACAAAGATAAGGCCATGCACCCATCTAGCAACATGGTATTTGGGCTGGGACCTTCGTGGTCCTCCAAAAGCGGAATTCGATCAGTTTCCCATAGGGTTTCTAATCACTTGGGACATGCATATTCTAATGATAGTTTTCTGTTTTTTTCCAGCTATCTTGTGCCTTTCCTTTATAACATGTTTTGGGCGACATTTTACTAATGCGGTCCTTTAAGTTTCCATTAAGGCGGCAAAAAAAAAAATAACCACAGGCGTGGGGCGGGAAAACACTTTTTTTTACCCCACCCCATTTATTTTATTTCGGCTCAAAAATACCCACCTTTCTTTACCAATCAGGATGGCCATTAATACAACTGGAATTACGAGGACCTTGACCAATATCACTTCGAATGGGCCCCCCTTCTTTCCCATTCCTTTGTCTCCCCAATGTGCCCCTCCAATGGAAAAGTTTTTGCAGGCCCCCTCTTGGCCCACATTGTTCCCTAAATTTTCCTAAAGGGGGGGACATTAAGGACAATAATCTGGGTTTTCGGCACAATTCGTTTTGGAAGAAAAATTTAAAAAACGTATTTTGGTCACACTATTGTGTGGCCATCAAAAAAGCTATGGCAAACCACAATTTACATTTTCACCTGTTTTAATTGAGCACTCTATAGGGGCACTAAAAAAATGACAGTCAACACGGGAGGTCATGTAAGGAATTTTTGGGGGAAAACATGTCGTTTCTGCTTAATATGAAATATTATGAAAACTATTTGAGGTTCTATAGTTGTATCAAGTTTTGGATTTTTTAAAAACTGTATATCTTGCCTTAAAAGGGTTTTGGTTTTTTAAATCGGGATTTTCAGGTTTCAATAAGCAGGAACCTTTGTTCTAACCCTGAAAGGTGTGGGATAGGGTTTGAAAACAGGGGTACACCTTGGAGAGGTTTTAGCATGCAAGCGTAGGTTCCCTTTTTGATTAGGGGTTCGATGTGGGCTTCCCAAACCCCTTTTGCCAACTGTGGTAGGTTGGGGGCATTAATTGACTGTTTTTTTGATCTAATAAAATGTTTTTTGGCACTAAGAACCTCAAATTATTTTGGTTTATTTTGTGTTTGCATAGGCTTTTGGCTGCTTACCACAGTGTGCCCTATACGTTGTTATTCTTCATAAAACGGGATTTTGTTGCTTATCCTAGATTTTTAGTTTATTTTGGACCTCGTTTTGTTATTGGGGGGGGGCCCCAGGTTTCCCCTAGCTTGGGATTTATGCACTCCCTGCCAACCTGCAACAGGGTTTTTTTAATTTAGATTTTTTTCAGGGCTTTTATAAGGGGTGGGGTGGACCTTATAAAAACCCTGGGAAAGTTAGTTTGGAGGGGTTCTTGAACAACATGGGGAGGGACCAATCCCTTTAGGGGAACGTTTTTTGGGCATGTAGAAGGTAGGTTCCATCTGGGTTCAAAACCTGGGGGTCACTTGCCGTGGTTAGGTGGGGGCCTTTTTTACAGTTTTTCTGGATCTAAAAATGTACCCCTACTAAAAAGAACCCTTCAAATTTTTTTTTTTCATATATTTTTGCCCTAAGTAGGCTGAAGATATTGCTGTGTTCAAAAATTGTTATGTCCTCTTTGGGGTCTGTATTTTTTTTTGTGTTTCTAGAGTGCTGGCCGGATTATTGTATTGGTTTTTTTCTTTAATCATGCGCACATGATTTAAAAACCGCATAAGTTAATTATAAATATTTTTCATTATCCCCATGTAACCCACGGTCTTTTTAGGACTTTGCTGGTAGGTTGCTGTCTGGCTGTTTTATTTTTTGCCGACTCTGGGTTTTCCATTTATGGGGGAATCGTCACTAAATTATTTTTTTCTTGTGCGCACCCCTCCCATCATTAACAACTAGTTATAAAAGCAAAAAATAATGATTTTAATTTTAATCATAAGGGGAAAATACTGAGGGAAACTTAACAGTTAAAGAATTTTTTTTTTTTTTTTTTTCTTCAAAAATGGGGGGTATAAAAGTTAATGAATTGGAAGGTTCTTGCTTTTGCCAGCTCGTATACTGTTATAGGGGGACCATCGCCTTAGTTTTAGAAAAAAACTGTTTTGTTTCATTTTTACTTTCTGCGGCTTATACTAGGAAGCAGGGGTTTTGGATCCCCCTTTTCACTATATTATAATATTTCCAAGGGGGGGGACCAACATAACGTTCTTTTTCCAAATAATCTGCTGTTCCCCCAATAACCTTAACTTCGAAGGCCTTTTTAGTTAACTGAAAAAAAATGAAAGGGGGCAGGTAGGGGGGGGACTGTTTAGGGACGGTGAAGTAGAGAAGCAATTAAGGAAATGGAGTCTATTGCTTGTAACGGGGCCCCGGGTGGGGGCACATAGGTAGAGTCTTGAGGGAATTGATTCCCTTTTTATTTTTATATTTTCCCTCTATGCCCGCTTCTCTAGTTTGGGTTTTATGGGAAACCTTACGCTTGAAAAGTTTGTGGAGGGGAAAGTCCAAAAGGTTTTTAAACTTGTTTTATAAGAAGCTCACAGGACCCTTGTGGAGTGAGATATTTATACTCCATGCTCCCCATGCAACTATCTATATAAAAGGCGCCCCCATCTTACTAATTGGGCCATTATGGTTGTCTTTCTTGGTGGGGTTCATTTTTGGGGGGCCCCCCCTTTTCAGGCGGGTGGGGCTCTTGCTGGGCAAGCAAACTTGCTTAACCCCTTGCCACCCCCTATAAAGCTATTGCCCCTGCTAGTGGGGGACAACCAACAAAACAAAGAGGCATTTTTAATATGCTCTAACATGTTATCTTATTTGCTTTTACAAGTTTGGGGGGGGGGGGTGGGGGGGGCACCTCGGTGCGGGGGGGGGCCCAAATTCCAGTTGCAGGCTGCGCGGGCCATGCTTGGAATATTGTTTGCTTTTTAACCAATGTGCTAATGCGGTGTTGTCTCGGCCTTTGCCCCAATTCTCGCAGCTTGCCCTCCTTCTTTCCCCCCACTCCACGGCTCCCTCCCTACGGTATCAATTGCGCCTGGTTTCTTCGGCAGGGGATTTTATATTGCAGCCTTTCCCCCAGGAATCAATGCTCCTTTTACTTGGGGGGCCTTTTTTAAAAGTTCCGCCCCTTTCCCACACTTTTCTAACTTTCCACGGGGGTGGGTGCCCCAGTGGGTTTTGTGCGCGTTAGTTTTTAGCGTTTGGGAGAGTGATTCTTTTGTTATTACAAATTTTTCTGGCGTTTAACTTTTGGACTTTAATCCTGAATTTTTATTGTTTGTTTCCCCACTGCCTGGGGCCATGATTTTTCATTTTTCTGCTATATGTTAGGACTTTAGGTTTATATTATAATAAAATTTCTTGCCTGTTACTGACCTTCTTTAACTTGTGGGGGGGAACGGGTTTTATGGAAAAATCGATAATATACCTTGCCTTGCACAACTGGAAACCTTCTTGCATTGTTTTGACCTGATTTTGAAAAGGGTGAAAATTTACACGCCCACTGGCCATGGTCCTTCTTGCTTCTGTGGGACCGGTTTATGAAATGGGAAATTTACCGCACCTTCCTGACCTTCTGCTTGTGATCTGATTATGAAAGAATACCACCTGCCCTGACCTTCTGCTTGTGATCTGATTATGAAAAACCACCACCTACCCTGACCTTCTGCTTGTAATGTGTTTATGAAAGAATACCACCTGCCCAGACCTTCTGCTTGTGACCGGTTTATGAATGAATACTGCCTGCACTGACCTTCTGCTTGTGATCTGATTATGAAAGAATACCACCTGCCCTGACCTTCTGCTTGTGATCTGATTATGAAAAACCACCACCTACCCTGACCTTCTGCTTGTAATGTGTTTATTGAAAAATTACCGCCTGCCCGGACCTTCGGGCTTGGTACCTGATTATGAAAGAATACTGCTTATACTGACCTTATGCTTGTGACCTGATTATGAAAGAATACTGCCTATACCGACCTTCTACTTCAGACCTGATTATGAAAGAATACTGCCTATACCGACCTTCTGCTTCAGACCTGATTATGAAAGAATACTGCCTATACCGACCTTCTGCTTCAGACCTGATTATGAAAGAATACTGCCTACTCTGACCTTATGCTTGTGACCTGATTATGAAAGAATACTGCCTATACTGACCTACTGCTTGTGACCTGAATATGAAAGAATACTGCCTATACCGACCTTCTGCTTGTGACCTGATTATGAAAGAATACTGCCTATACCGACCTACTGCTTGTGACCTGATTATGAAAGAATACCGCCTGCCCTGACCTTCTGCTTCTGACCTGATTATGAAAGAATACATCCTATACAGACCTTATGCTTCAGACCTGATTATGAAAGAATACTGCCCATACTGACCTTCTGCTTGTGACCCGATTATGAATGAATACCACCTGCCCTTACCTTCTGCTTGTGACCTGATTATGAAAGGGAAATACTGCCATTATTCCGACCTTTTCTGCTTGTGACCGATTATGAAAGATATTACTGCCTATACGGGCCCCTTCTGCTTCGGACCTGATTATGAAAGAATACTGCCCATACCGACCTTCTGCTTCAGACCTGATTATGTAATAATACTGCCTTTACCGACCTTCTGCTTCAGACCTGATTATGAAAGAATACTGCCTATACCGACCTTCTGCTTCAGACCTGATTATGAAAGAATACTGCCTATACCGACCTTCTGCTTGTGATCCAATTATTTAAAAAAAAGACTGCCCTAACCGCCTGCTTGTTACCAATCTATGAAAGAACCCGGCCTGACCTCCTGATTGTTATCCATTTATAAAAGAACACTGCCTGCCCTAAGTTTCTGCTTGTGACCCAGTTCTGTCTCTGTTTCCTCCTCTTGTTCCACACACGTCAGCTGTCACCACAGATGGTCACTTTGTGGGATCTGGGATTTCCCTGCAGCAGATCCGTGTACAAGGGTCAAAGGGTGAGCTTCTTAGACTAGATCTAGGCCAAAGCTGGTGGCTGACCTGGCAGACCCCCTACTTGTCTCCGCGAGTTGTGACACTTTCTTTGTGAAACTTTACATAAATTCCGATGAGTCTGAGGAGAAGTTCCCACGGCTGGTTTGGAAGCTGACAAGAATCGTGCAGTGGGAGACGGGTAGAATGGGAATCCTCCCAGACCCCCGGAAGAATAAGCAAATGTCCTGGGTGCTATACAGTACTGCACAGCAGGAGCCCTCTGTAATGTAGCCCCCTATGCACCCGCCGGGGGGCCCCCCGCAAATAAATTTCCCCTAGATACTGTGGTCAATAGTGGATGCGGCATCTGAGTGGTTGACAAGGGAAGGGGGCTCCCTCTGCCACAAATAAAACCCCCCCAAAAACAAAGTCACCAAAAAAAAGGCCAAAATAATAAAACCTCGGGTTTTTTAAAAAAAATTTTAAAAACCTTGGGATTGCTTTCTTTTCCACGTTTTAGTTAAGAAAAACCCAGGGCAACTTTTTTTTAAATATATTTTAATGTAAAGGGTTTTATATTTTTTGAGTCCTTTTAGTTGGAACCCAGGTTTATAATTTAACTGGGCCAAAAACCCCCGTTTTGGAAAAATTGATTTTCTTTTCCCTTTTTTGGTTGTTTTTTGGGTTTAAAAACCAAGTTGGATTAAATTTATTCCCAAAAAGGGAGATGGGTTCCCCGGGGGCCAACAGTGGGGGGTTCTTGGGGCCCCAAAAGGGTTTATTTTGGGCCCCCCAGTGGTTTATTCTTGGGGGTTCCCCCAGTGGAGTTGTTCTTGGGCCCCCAGTGGGTGATCCTGGGGCCAGGGAGTTGATTCTTGGGCCCACCTGGGGGGGGGGAAAGGGGGTTTCTTGGGGCCCCCCAGTGGGGGTGATTCTTGGGCCACCATTTTGGTTTATTCTTGGGGCCCCCCAGTGGGTTTTTTGGGGTCCCCCAAATGGAGTTGTTCTTGGGGCCCAGGGAGTTTTTCTTGGGGCCACGTAAAATTGATTCTTGGGCCCAAGTGGATTGATTTCTTGGACACCCCAGTGGGGTTTTCCCTTGGGGGCCCCTTTGGGTTGATTCTTTGGGGGGCCCCATGGAGTTGATTCTTGGGCCCCAGTGGAGTTGATTTCCCTTGGGGGGCCCACCGTGGGGTTTTTCTTGGGGCCCCCCCAGTGAGTTATTCTTGGAGCCCACCAGTGGGGTTGATTTTGGGGGCCCCATTTGGGGTGATTTTGGGGCCCCAGTGGGTTGTTCCTTGGGCCACCAGTGGGGTGATTCTTGGGGCCCCCCGTAAGTGATTCCTGGGCCCCCAGTGGGGTGATTCTTGGGGCCCCCCCAGGGAGATGATTCTTGGGGCCCACCAGTGGAATTGATTCTTGGGGCACATGACTGCACATATTCCACATGACCCTTGCACTTTCCCTCTTGCTTTCTGCCTCTCTTTCTTCCTGAAATGCAACCTTGGGCCTGTCATTCCCAGAGGTCCACCCTACTGACGGGCACACTGACGTGGCAGCAAACAATGCAAGCGGGGGAAAAAAAAAACACAGCAAAAGAATATAGGAATGTTTAAAAATAAAAATTTTCATTTTTTGGATACATGAAAATCTGAGGTTCTTAGTGCACATTTTTGATCAAAACTCCGTGTGCCCATCCACCACAACAAGGTGACCCAACTTTTTGGTTTTTCATTGCTTGGGCCCTTTTCGGCCTCCATACTTTCGGGCATTAAAGGGTTTAGCTACACTCTGTTCTGATTAAAAACAATCTGTGTGGATGGGTAATGTGCACAACCAAAATGGTGGCAGCCGCTCCCCCATGCAAACAATCAAAAAATAAAAATTGATTATCACATCCAAAAAATGTTAAAGTTTTGATAAAAAAAATGTGCACTAAGAGCCTCAAATTTCCATGTATCGAAAATCATGTTGACTGCCTCTTAGGCTCGGTCCACACAGCATATAACAAAATACCATCGGAAATCCAACGGAATTTTGTCATTGCTGTTCCGCAGCAGATTTGGCGCAGATTTGCTCAAAAACCATGGTCGGTTTTCAGATCCGAGCAGAATCCGACAGAATATTCAACAAGTTTTTAACTTTTAACATATTCAGTCGTTTTTTCAGCGTTTTTTGTTTTCTATAACTGCTGAAAAAATGACTGAAAAGAGCTCCCATAGACCTTAATATTAAAAATGTCCTGCTGTCTCCACAGAACGTTCTTTTTTTCTGCTCGTTTTTGCTGCTGGTCATTTTTTTAAACATAGAGCAGAACACAGAGCAGAAAATTTACTATTAGAGTCCATGGAAATCGGCGGCCGTTTTTTGACGCTTTTTTTGGCGCTTTTTTCGCAGAAATAAACAGCAATTATAATGCTGCGCATTTCTGCGAAAGAAAAGCTCCCAAAAAAAGTGCAAAAAAAAGCAACAAAAAATGCAAAATACACCAATAATGGTCTTTTTTTGGGACTGTTTTTGACATGTACTGGACAAAAAAAACTCAGTTTTATGAAAGGTTGTAGGATTTGGTTTTCAGTGAGTTTTTTGTCCGATGCCATGTAGACCTGGTCTTAGCCCTTTTAACGTGACTGATGAGGATGAGTTCCATTGCTACAGACTCTCCCACATGTATACAAGACAAGAAAACAAACTGATCTGAGAAGACAATTTTTCATAGTAAAGATTAATAATATTGAGGATCAAAAAACTTGATTTGGGATGCAGTGTGGGAAGTAGCGTTATTAGGATTCGGTCCCTCCATGCTCCACTCTAGTAAATGTCTATGGAATATCTCATCGGAAACATTTGCTTTTATCGCTCAGACACAAATTTCCTAAACTCAAGATGAATGTTTTAATTAAAAAATGCAAAAAAAAAAATCTGCTTCACACATTTGACTTTGCATGGTTACACTCCAGCATTGCCAGATGTAACCCTGTGTGGCCTTCATGTTAACTTCATCATCATCAATTAAATCATGATGGTTGTCATGCTGACATAGTTGCCCCAGCATTCCTGGTGTAGCCGGAGGCGATGCCCTCGCTTCCTGTAATCACAAGTATAGACTCTGTTTTTCTTTGTGAAATCATCGGCTTTGGAGAATTGACCCTTGATTGCTGCACATAATTATCACTTCCACCTCTTTGTTTGCTCCGTGAATGATCAGAATCATTTCGGCATCTGTTACGTGAGACTCTCTGTTGGGAACACTAGACTGAAAATGTAAATTTTTAGATTTTTTAGTTCGATTGTTTTTTTGCCTTTTTTTTCCAAAGATACATTTTTTTTTTTTTACCGCTGCTCTTCAGGTGGAAAAAAAACATTAAAAAAGAATTTTAAAAAATGTCCGTCTTTAGTTTCCCAAGAGACAAATCAAAAGTGTCCAGAATATTGTGCTGCAAAAAACTGTTTCAACAGTTTTTTTTTAGTGTTTCTTCAATTAACTATCTTCAATAATTTATTCTGTAAGGATATGTGACAGATTTGCTTCATATGTACAAAAGGTCGCAGCATTCGAAAGTCTAATACGAAATCAAAAAAACTTTGGGGTTCAAGCGTTATTATTTAATTAATTTATAGCCTGTTTTTCCCAAAGAATTGTACATTCACATGCCCCCTGTCCCATTGGGGCTCACATATGGGAGAACATATTTTGCAAATGTTGTCCTTGGTGGGATTTGAACCCAGGACTCCAGCACTGCAAGGGAACAGTGCTGATCACTGAGGCACCGTGCTGCACCATGCTAACTACTGAACCACTGTAAGAATAATAATAATAATCTTTATTTATATAGCGCCAACATATTTCGCAGCACTTTACAATCTAGAGGGTATAATTACAGACAGCAGACATTACACAGTGAAAGCTACTTACAGGTGAGACACAAGGTGCGAGGGCCCTGCTCGCAAGAGCTTACAATCTAAGAGGGTGCCTGGGGGAAACAAAGGGGGAGAAGTGCTAAATTTACAATGGCCCAGCCATGTTTTATAAATATGGGGAAGTTTAAATAAAGATTTGGTGAACCTGCCACCCAAACTGTACATCTATATACAGATAAGTACCTGTGAGTGCCCTAGTGTAGGGAGTGACAAAGGTGTGTGATAGAAGGTAGCAATTAGTGGTTTTGGTAGGCCTCCCTGAGGAGATGTGTTTTCAGGACACTCTTAAAACTACGAAGGCTAGGATTGTGCCTGATGGTACGTGGTAGCATGTTCCAGAGAATGGGTGCAGCACGTGCAAAATCTTGGAGACGGGCATGGGAGGTTCGGATGATTGTAGTCTGTAGTTTGATGTAGCTGAGCGGAGAGAGCGGGCAGGGTGGTAGACAGAGATGAGGGAGGAGATGTAGGGAGGAGCAGCATTGTGGAGAGCTTTATGGGTGAGAGAGATTAGTTTATGCTGTATTCTGTACTGGATAGGCAACCAGTGCAGTGACTGACACAGGGTAGAGGCATCAGTATAGCGGCTGGAGAGAAAGACAAGCCTGGCTGCTGCATTCAGGACAGATTGGAGAGGGGAGAGTTTGCAGAGAGGGAGACCGATAAGCAAGGAGTTGCAGGAGTCAAGACGAGAATAAATAAGAGCAACAATGAGCGTTTGAGTTGTTTCCACAGTGAGAAATGGACGGATTTTGGAGATGTTCTTGAGGTGCAGGTGACAGGAGCGGGCAAGGGATTGGATATATGGGGTGAAGGTCAGATCGGAGTCTAGAATAATCCCAAGACATCGGGCCAGCTGCCCAGGAGTTATGGTGATGCCACACACTGAGAGAGAAATAGCAGATGGGGGTTGGTTCGTAGATGGGGGGAAAAACAAGAAGTTTGGTTTTGGTGAGGTTTAGTTGGAGATAGAGAGAGGACATGAGGTCAGAGACAGCGGACAGACAGTCACTGATGTTTTGTAGCAAGGCTGGAGTGATGTCACGGGAGGAGGTGTATAATTGGGTGTCATCCGCATAGAGATGGTACTGGAAGCCAAATCTACTGATGGTTTGTCCAATGGGGGCTGTGTAGATTGAGAAGAGGAGTGGACCAAGAACTGACCCCTGAGGGACCCCAACAGCAAGAGGGAGAGGAGAGGAGGTAGAACCAGAAAATGAGACACTGAAGGAGCGGTCAGAGAGGTAGGAAGAGAACCAAGAGAGAGCGGTGTCCTGGAGGCCAATGGTGCTGAGCATGCTGAGGAGAAGATGGTGATCAACAGTGTCAAATGCTGCAGAGAGATCCAGAAGAACCAACAACGAGTATTTGCCCTGAGATTTAGCAGTGTGGAGATCGTTAGAGACTTTAACTAGAGCAGTTTCTGTGGAGTGTAAAGAGCGGAAACCTGATTGTAGAGGATCCAGAAGAGAGTTAGCAGAGAGATAGCGGATTAAGCGAGAGTAGACCAGGCGTTCCAGGAGCTTAGAGATAAAGGGAAGGTTAGAGACTGGTCGGTAATTGGCAGCACAGGATGGGTCCAGGGAGGGTTTTTTTAGTAGGGGAGTTATAACAGCATGTTTAAAGGAGGATGGAAAGATCCCAGTGGAGAGAGAGAGGTTACAGATTGCAGTAAGGTGAGAGAGGATAGCTGGAGAACTAGACTGGAGAAGGTGGGCGGGACTGGGGTCGCTAGAGCAGGTGGTGGGGCGAGCCTGATCCACTGTGCTAACCACTGAGCCACTGTGCTGCACCATGATAACCACTGAGCTACTGTGCTGCCCACTGCTAATCACTGAGCCATTATGCTAACTACTTAGCCATTGCGCTGCCCCATGCTAACCACTGACCCACTGTGCTGCACCATGCTAGCCACTGAGCCACTGTGCTGCCCCCCATGCTAATTATTGAGCCACTGTGCTAACCACTGAGCAACTGCACTGCCCAATGATAACCACTGAGCCACTGTGCTGCACCAGGCTAACCACTGACCCAGTGAGTTGCCCGATACTAAACAATGAGTCACCATACTGCACCAGGCTAATAACTGAGCCACTGTGCTAAACTGTGCTAACCACTAAGCTGCCGTGCTGCATCATGCTAACCACTGAGCCACTGTGCTGCCCCCATGCTATCCTTTGAGCCATTGTGCTGCCCAATGTTAAACACTGAGCCACCATACTTCACAAAGCTAACCACTGAGCCACTGTGCTGCACAATGCTAATCACTGACCCACTGTGCGGCCCCCCATGCTAATCACTGTCCCACTGTGCTGCCCCCCATGCTAACCACTGAGCCACTGTGCTGCACAATGCTAACCACTGACCCACTGTGCTGCACCATGCTAATCACTGACCCACTGTTCTGCCCCCCATGCTAATTATTGAGCCACTGTGCTAACCACTGAGCAACTTCACTGCCCAATGATAACCACTGAGTCACTGTGCTGCACCCGGCTAACCACTGACCCATTGTGCTGCCCTATACTAAACAATGAGTCACCATACTGCATCAGGCTAATAACTGAGCCACTGTGCTAAACTGTGCTAACCACTGAGCTGCCGTGCTGCATCATGCTAACCACTGAGCCACTGTACTGCACCATGCTAACCACTGAGCCACTGTGCTGCCCCCATGCTATCCTTTGAGCCATTGTGCTGCCCTATGTTAAACACTAAGCCACCATACTTCACAAGGCTAACCACTGAGCCACTGTGCTGCCTTCATACTAACTACTAAGCCACCATGCCACATCAGGCTAACCACTAAGCCACCAAGTTGCTTTACTGCTAACCACTGAGCTGCCATGCTGCAGCATGCTAACCACTGTGCTACCGTACCACCCATGAGCTTTTACAAACCAGTTCACATTTTTCCAACAAATCTTTCATATGTCAAAAAACATTCCACAGAAGATGTTAAGTGGGTACGTTTATCCAGGCAGTTGCGCCAGAATTCTGGCACAATTTGTGCCAAAACTAATGGAGTACATGCTTCACACCCCATTTACTATGTGTTTTAGACAGTTTACAGATACTCTGTGCCTTGTCTGACAAAGGGGAGTGCCCTTGGTAAAAAAGGGGCGTGGCTTCACAAAAGGGGCGTGGCTTAACATGCGCCACAATTTTGTTGCAATTTTTGGCTTAAAAGTAAGCCAACTTAAAAGTAAGCCAACTGGGGGTACAAAGTTAGACTAGACAGTTCTAACCTGCACTAGATTTATCAACACTATGATGAATGTGGAGCAGTGTAAGACTGGTCTAACTTAAAACTGTCTTAGAGTTGGACACTATAGATAAATGTGTCCAAAAGTGTCTCTAAAGTCAGTAACTGTAGTTTTACCTGTTTTGATGTTCTTGTGCTTCCATTGTATTTGAATTGCCCTCATTGTGTGTCCCTATGTGTGTGCCCCTACTTATACTGCACACCTGTTTTTAACTGGTGATGTCCAGCAGGTTGATATACAAGGTGGGGCTACTAAACCTTCTCCATAGTGCTGACCACCAGGAGGCATAATGCAGGAACAGGAGTCTGGCCTCAGCTTGGCATGAATGTTTGGTGTAGTAAGCTGGCATAGAGCTGGACTGTGGCATCAGTAGAAGAGTAGATTAGGTTGAGGAAGCAGAAACTGAGATAGCGTGTGCAATAGTAACCGCAAGGAGTGCAAGGGGAGTCTGCTGCAGGTGGTGCTAAGCAGCAGACCTGACTACTGCCATGATGAGACAAGCTAATGGCAGAGATTGGAAGAGATTCGGGGAATCAATGTCGGTGTGGACTGTCAGAGGGCTAACCTAGACTAATGACCAGAGAGAGAGAGGCTAATTGCTCAAAGGCCTAATAAAGGGCATTTTAATGCAAGCTAAGAGAGTAAACTGGTGGGACTTAAAATGGAAGGAGAACTACGCCTTCTTCTGAATTTTGACTTTTATACAGTGTTTAGATGGTCTAGAAAATTCTAATGGGAGGAATGGAGTGGAGAAGCACAACTAGTACAAAAACATTGTTTATAATTTCAGTCTTTCATACATTTGTATAGAGCTTCCATTCTGGCCTATAGAAAGGACTCAGCATAAAATTGAAAATGATGGCCCTTTAAAAAGTAGTGAGGGAGATGTTGTAGAGGGCGATGAGAAGAAAACAAATCTAGTAACTAATTTTTTCTCCACTGTATTTGGATCAACACTGTAGGACAATAGGCTGAACGGGACAGATGTCTATCTTTTTTCAGCCTTACAAACTATGTAACTATGTTATGCACATGGGAAGGAAAAATCCATTCCATGATTACTTGTTAACGCTGGATAAATTTGTAGATGTAATAATATAACAAGTTATAGTGACCGGGATTCTGGAGAAGGGTCTGGATACATTTTTAGATGTAATAATAGAACAAGTTATAGTGACCAGAATTTCTGGAGAAGGTCGTTGATCCTGGGGGAAATTATTCTGATTGCCAAATTGGATTGGAAGGAATTTTTTCCTAAAAAGAGAAATTGGCTTCTACTTTTTTGGGGGTTTTGCCTTTCTCTGGATCAACACTTTAGCACAATAGTTTGAACTGGATGGATGTCTGTCTTTTTTTGACCTTACAAACTATGTAACTATGTAGGTGTAGATTTTGCTCCAAGAAGATATGTCAATCATTTTATATTCTCATTATAGATAGATTCTCTCGGTCTTAAGAGAAGATCCACCACTATAAAGCGTACTCCCACCACATTAATTAGTTTTAAACTTGTAGGCAAAGGTAAATAAAGATTATTACCAAGTACATTGCTGTCCTGATTTGGCTTCCTTTCAGAGTTAGAGCACTTCTTATCTCCTGCTTGTGTACACAAGCTTCCCTAGGTTACACACCACCTCTCTCTGCTCTATCAGTCGCCAGAATGGTGATGTCACTCCTTGCTGAGTCGTATCAGCAGCACGGGAGCTTGGTTATTGTTCTTACTAATAAACTTTATCATTTTAGAGCTCTGTAGCCTTGCGCCCTGCTGTTGGAACTAGAATGTCCCTCTAGGTTCAGCCAGGAATAGAGCGGAAATGCCAGTGACTGCCTGAAGCTGCAGAAACACTTGAAAATCTTGATATGGCCTATGTCTAATTTTTCACCGATTCTCTTAATTTTTGTGGCTTGTATAAATGTCTAAAAAGATTAAAGAAGCCATGAAATTGCCTGTGACTCCCAGGAAGAGGTGGATAGCTGGAAAGCGTCTTTGCTGCGAGCTGGATTGTATCCGGATTGGCTGGTAGTCAACACTTTGATATGTAATTATATCAGAATTTCTGTGTTACCTCTTCCTGGAGTGACATCTGTTTACAGTAAAAATTAGCAAAATGCTAGAAGATTGGTGGCCGGCCATGCAACATGCATCCATATAATAGAAGTCAATGGAATCTGAAATGATGTGTCTATAATATAACTCCAATGACTTCTATGCTGAGCAAAGGGATCCAAACGTGTAAAAATAGAACAAAGATGTATATCCATACCTATAATGTCTATGAGAAGGAACCATAAGCAATTTAATATTTAGTAACAAAGTTAAAGGGGTTGTCTCACTACAGGGATCGCTGCTTTTTATGTTAAAGATCTTGCAAAAACAAGTCACTTTGCAATATATGTCCATTAACAGTGTCCTCCCTATTCCTAGATATCCCCTCTTGTATGGGCTGCATCAGCTCCTCAGGTCGCTATAGCTACAGACCTGTTCGATCTCTCCTGATAGGCTGCCAGCACTGGTCACTATAGCTACAGATCTGTTCTATCTCTCCTGATAGGCTGCCAGCACTGGTCGCTATAGCTACAGACCTGTTTGATCTCTCCTGATAGGCTGCCAGCACTGGTTGCTATAGCTACAGACCTGTTTAATCTCTCCTGATAAGCTGCTAGCACTGGTTGCTATAGCTACAGACCTGTTTGATCTCTCCTGATAGGCTGCCAGCACTGGTCGCTATAGCTACAGACCTGTTCAATCTCTCCTGATAGGCTGCAGCACTGGTTGCTATAGCTACAGACCTGTTTGATCTCTCCTGATAGGCTGCCAGCACTGGTTGCTATAGCTACAGACCTGTTCAATCTCTCCTGATAGGTTGCTATAGCTACAGACCTGGCTTCTACTGCAGCCTAATAGAAGCCAGTAACATGCCCCTGAATTCAAAGTGAAACCAAGAAAACAGGACGGAGGAGAAATGAATCAATGTAGTGAGAAAACCCTTTTAAAGCTTTATTTCATTCTATGGTGTGAATACAGGTCCATGATGGCTACAGCTTCTGTTGACTTTTCTAAGGCGACATTGATCTCATATCTTTTGTGGGCAACGGTGAATTAATCTCAAATAATTTAAGATTCAACAAACAATTCAAATGCAAATTCTCTCTTTGACTGGATACAATGTGTTCCTCATCTATAATCCCCAGCCATTTATTAGAAAGCTTTTACATATGTCAGCATTTTTTTAAGAGAAGCTCATAACTAGGTTCAGGATCATTAAACCAGCAGCGCGTCCTTATGCAGACGGAATTTAAAGCAGTTGTCTCACCATGCTTTTTCACAGACCTTCCTCTTCACAGCCAACCTCAGGCTCCCACTTCTTGTACAAGCTGTGGGTGGTTCTACAACCTCAGGCTCCCACTTCCTGTTTAGGCTGTGGGTGGTTCTACAGCTTCAGGCTTCTATTTTCTGTTCAGGCTGTGGGTGGTTTTACAGCTTCAGGCTTTCCCTTCGTGTTTAGGCTGTGGTGGGTTCTACCGCTTCAGGCTCCCACTTCCTATTTAGGCTGTGGGCGTTTCTACAGCTTCAGCCCCCCACTTCCTGTTTAGACTGTGGGCGGTTCTACAGCAGTGACTGCCATTTCAGCTCTGCTATTCCTAAAATAGGACATAAGACGACAGAGTGTTGAAGTTTGTCTGTAAAAAACATAAACAAGCCCATGTGTTGCTGGTAAGACACAGCGGAGTGTGACACCAACCTGGCCACTGCTAAAGCAAATAGTTAGGTAGTTGACACTGACAGCCTAGGAAACCAGTGGAGCTGATTCTTGGGGACCCAGTGGAGCTGATTCTTGGGGACCAGCAGTGGAGCTGATTCTTGGGGACCAGCAGTGGAGCTGATTCTTGGGGACCAGCAGTGGAGCTGATTCTTGGGGACCACCGGTGGAGCTGATTCTTGGGGACCAGCAGTGCAGCTGATTCTTCGGACTTACCAGTGGAGCTGATTCTGGGGCCCCACCAGTGGAGCTGGTTCTTGGGATCCAACATTGAAGTTGATTCTTGGGGCCCACCAGTGGAGTTGATTCTTATGGCTCACGAGTGGAGATGATTCTTGGGGCCCACCAGTGGAGTTTATTCTTGGGGCCACCAGTGGAGTTGATTCTTGGGCCCACCAGTGGAGTTGATTCTTGGGCCCCACCAGTGGAGTTGATTCCTGGGGCCCACTAGTGGAGTTGATTCCTGGGGCCACCAGTGGAGTTGATTCTTGGGGCCCACCAGTGGAGTTGATTCTTGAGGCCCACCAGTGGAGTTGGTTCTTGAGGCCCACCAGTGGAGTTGATTCTTGGTGCCCACCAGTGGAGATATATTCTTGGTGCCTCAGTTTGAGTTGCTTGAGCCACCAGTGGAGAGTTCTGGGTCACCGTGGAGTTTACTGTGACCCAATTGAGTTGTTCTTGGGGCCAACAGGGGAGGTATTGATGGTCACATGGAGATGTTCTGGGCCACCGTGGAGATTATTCTTGGTGCTTCCTGGAGTTGATTCTTTAGGCACATGGAGATGATTCTGGGGGCTCACCAGTGGAGTTTACTGTTGGGACCCAACATTGAAGTTGATTCTTGGGGCCCAACAGGGGAGAGGATTATTGATGGCTCACCAGTGGAGATGATTCTTGGGGCCCACCTGTGGAGATGATTCTTGGGGCCCACCAGTGGAGGTGATTCTTGGAGCCCACCAGTGAAATGGATTCTTGGGGCCCACCAGCGGAGTGGATTCTTTGGGGTCACCAGTGGAGATGATTTTTAGGGCCCACCAGTGGAGATGATTCTTGAGGCCCACTAGTGAAGATGATTCTTTGGGGCCTATCAGTGGAGATGATTCTTGGGGCCCACCAGTGGAGTTGATTCTTGGGGTCCCCCAGTGGAGTTGATTCTTTGGGCCCACACTACAGCTTCTGTACATGATTGCCCTTTACAGTTGCCCTCCACCTCTCCATCTCTTTCAGGTCTGCCATGCTCAAGTGCTCACCATACCCAGGGGCTTCCCTCTGTCCGAGCCTGAGAACGTCTATATTCTACCAAGATATTTGAGCGTTTTGTTAGTTTTCCGTTTCGGAAGATGTCTGCTTAGCAATTAAATGTACATCCTGAACCTGGCGGGAGCTTGGACATAGCAGAAGGCTGGGAGAATACTTGGTACGTTGTCCAGCATTGCTCCCATGCCCTCACTGCTGCCTGCACTTGAGGACCTGTCTCAAGTATTTGCCTCCCAAGTTGCATTAAAATCTGTATTATTGCTTTCCTTTTTCCCAACAATATCTGTGTCGGAGCAAATCCCCAGCACCGTCCTCTGCAGCCTTAGAACAGGATATCCATTTACCAGCAAGCTCAGCACTGGCTTTATGTCTCTACGGCGTATCCTAATACAAGCCTGGCTCCCAGCAATAACTGCAGCTTTGAGACCAACCTTTCCAGACTGGATTTCTCTGAGGTGCACCCATGTTTGTCTTGGCTCCGGTCCATGGTACATGGGACATAGAGAAATTCATATATGCAGCTATAAATGGACGGCTTACATGGTTCACATCTTTGTTTGCTTACTCCAAGTCTCTTGCTCCCTGCATACCCCCCATGGTCTCTTCCTAATATTTGAACACATGTTCCCTTGAATCTGTTCACCACGGCCGGTGGATTCCACAAACCTTGAATTGACGCATCACATTTTTTTGGGAGATACAACTTGGAGGAGAAGCAGAATATTTGCTACAGAACTCTTGTGTAGCTGAGGCGCTGTTCACAAAGCAATTGAGCCTTGTGGGGGAAGTAGATGTTGGGAGTATTTTCTGATGTGTCAGATGGGAAGATGTGACATAGGCCACTGCTTAGGCAAACAGCGCCATACTCCCCCAGGGGGTCCCATTGTTAAAGGGGTTGTCCACCTCCCTTTATTAAATAATAGAGGTGCTGCTAATCCCCTAAGAAAATTATGGCCAATCGGAATGCTGCCATGCCCAAGCCTCTGTTTGACCGCCCAATGTCATGTTTCGGAGCCTTCACTTCCCCTAATAGGCTGCAGCAGTCATGTGACACTTCTTCTGAGAGGCTGCAGCAGTCATGTGACACTTCTTCTGAGAGGCTGCAGCAATCATGTGACACTTCTTCTGAGAGGCTGCAGCAGTCATGTGACACTTCCTCAGAGAGGCTGCAGCAGTCATGTGACACTTCTTCCGAGAGGCTGCAGCAGTCATGTGACACTTCTTCTTGGAGGCTGCAGCAGTCATGTGACACTCCCTCTGAGAGGCTGCAGCAGTCATGTGACACTTCTTCTTGGAGGCTGCAGCAGTCATGTGACACTTCTTCTTGGAGGCTGCAGCAGTCATGTGACACTTCTTCTTGGAGGCTGCAGCAGTCATGTGACACTTCCTCTGAGAGGCTGCAGCAGTCATGTGACACTTCCTCTTGGAGGCTGCAGCAGTTATGTGACACTTCCTCGGAAAGGTTGCGGCAGTCATGTGACACTTCCTCTTGGAGGCTGCAGCAGTCATGTGACACTTCCTCTTGGAGGCTGCAGCAGTCATGTGACACTTCCTCCGAGAGGCTGCAGCAGTCATGTGACACTTCCTCAGAGAGGCTGCAGCAGTCATGTGACACTCCCTCTGAGAGGCTGCAGCAGTCATGTGACACTTCTTCTTGGAGGCTGCAGCAGTCATGTGACACTCCCGCTGAGAGGCTGCAGCAGTCATGTGACACTTCTTCTTGGAGGCTGCAGCAGTCATGTGACACTTCTTCTGAGAGGCTGCAGCAGTCATGTGACACTTCGTCTGAGAGGCTGCAGCAGTCATGTGACACTTCCTCCGAGAGGCTGCATCAGTCATGTGACACTACCTCTGTGATGCTGCAGCAGTCATGTGACACTTCCTCTTGGAGGCTGCAGCAGTCATGTGACACTTCCTCTTGGAGGCTGCAGCAGTCATGTGACACTTCCTCTGAGAGGCTGCAGCAGTCATGTGACACTTCCTCTTGGAGGCTGCAGCAGTCATGTGACACTTCCTCAGGGAGGCTGCAGCAGTCATGTGACACTTCCTCGGGGAGGCTGCAGCAGTCATGTGACACTTCCTCTGAGAGGCTGCAGCAGTCATGTGACACTTCCTCCGAGAGGCTGCAGCAATCATGTGACACTTCTTCTGAGAGGCTGCAGCACTCATGTGACACTTCCTCTGAGAGACTGTAGCAGTCATGTGCCACTTCCTCCGCGATGCTGCAGCATTCATGTGACACTTCCTATGTGTATCCTGCAGCAGTCATGTGACACTTCCTCTGAGAGGCTGCAGCAGTCATGTGACACTTCTTCCGAGAGGCTGCAGCAGTCATGTGACACTCCCTATGAGAATCCTGCAGCAGTCATGTGACACTTCCTCTGAGAGACTGCAGCAGTCATGTGACACTTCCTCCGAGAGGCTGCAGCAGTCATGTGACACTTCCTATGAGAATCCTGCAGCAGTCATGTGACACTTTCTCTGGAAGGCTGCAGCAGTCATGTAACACATTCTATGAGAATCCTGCAGCAGTCATGTGACACTTCCTCCGAGAATCCTGCAGCAGCCATGTGACACTTTCTCTGGAAGGCTGCAGCAGTCATGTGACACTTCCTCCGAGGGGCTGCAGCAGTCATGTGACACTTCCTCCGGGAGGCTGCAGCAGTCATGTGACACTTTCTATGAGAAGCCTGCAGCAGTCATGTGACACTTTCTATGAGAATCCTGCAGCTGTCATGTGACACTTCCACCGTGGGGCTGCAGCAGTCATGTGACACTTCCTCCGAGAGGCTGCAGCAGTCATGTGACACTTCCACCGAGGGGCTGCAGCAGTCATGTGACACTTCCTATGAGAATCCTGCAGCAATGGGAAAATTCCAATCACCTCTTTGTTCAAAACTCAGACTTTCAGGGGCCTGTTCTCTTGATCGGTGGGAGTTCAGAGGAGGGACCTGAATTTACCACACATATCCTACTGACGTACCATCAATGTGTTTGGTGGGAATACTCCTTTGATGGGGTGTTTTCAGTCAGTGCCTAGGGTAGCATGAGCTGTCAATACAGTCCTGCACATAAGCTAGACAATGTCCACAAATGGTATGTGACCTGAACGTTAAAGGAGTTCTCACCAAGGCCACAATCAGCTTCAGATTCATTCATCCTTTCGCTTCCTGGCCAGGCTGTGGGTAATTCTATACTGACTAGATATCACCCCATTTTCAAGCTTTCAATTGCAGACATGAAGAGGGATCTTACTATAAAGCAGAGACTTCAATCAAAGTAAACAAAATAATTTTCCTCCCGCCTGTTAGAATAACACACCTGCTCTCAAGCTGCCGGGTGTCCTGTGTGCTACTGTGGTGAGTACTTTCGCCTCCAGATAAACAAAAGGAAGAGAGAAGGGGAGAGGGGGGAACCAAAGAAACCTGTGTGCATCAAGCAGAGAGAGAAGGGGAGGCAGGGACGGTACCAGAGAACCTTTGTCACTCAGACAGAGAGAGCAGACGGTACCCAGAGAAACCTGGGGTGAAATTAGAGAGGAAGAAGGGGAGCGGGACGGTGACCAGAGAAACCTGTGTGCACCAGAGCAGGGAGAAAGGGGGAGCGGGACGGAACCAAAAAAAACCGTGTCCTCAAGCGAGAGAGAATGAGAGAGCAGGACGGAACCCAAGAAACCTTGTGATCAACAGAGAGAGCGGACGGTATCCGAAAACCCTGTTGCACTTAGAGCAAAAAAAACAACAAAACCAAAAACCTTTTCACCAAAAAAAACAACAACCCAAAAACCTTTCCTCAACAGGGGGGGGGGGGGGGGTCCCCCCCCCAGGAAAAACCTTTGATGGGGGAGAAAAGGGGGGAGCAGGACGGTAACCGAAAAAATCGTGTGCACTAGAGCAGAGAGAGAAGAGACAGGAGTGACAGAGAAACCTGTGTGCACCAAGCAGAGAGAAAATGGAGAGCAGAGGGTAACCAGAGAAACCTTTTGGGCACTTAGGCAGAGAGAAAAGGGAGGGGGAAGGGTGACCAGAGAAACCTTTGGTCACTCAGAGAGGGGGAGAAGGGAGAGCGGAAACGGTAACCAAGAAATTGTTGCACTGAAGCAGGAGAGAGGGGAAGCGGGATGGAAACCCAGAAAACCTGTGTGCACTCGAGCGGGGAGAGAAGGGGAGAGCGGGACGGTAACCAGAGAAACCTGTGTGCCCCAGAGCAGAAAAAGGGGGAATCAGGACGAAACCCCAAAGGAAACCTGTGTACTCGAGCAGAGAGAGGGGGGGAGAGCAGGACGGTCCCAGAGAAACCTGTGTCACTCAAGCAGAGAGAAGGGGAATCAGGACGGAACCCAGAAAAAACCTTGTGCACTCGAGCAGAGAGAGGGGGGGGAAAACAGGACGGTAACCAAGAAACCTGTTGCACTCAGAGCAAGGGGAAAAGGGGGAGAGCAGTACGGTAACCAGAGAAACCTTGTGCACTGAAGAAAGGAGAAAAGGGGGAAGCAGATGATAACCAGAGAAACCTGTGTGCACCAGAGCAGGAAGAAGGGGAGAGCAGGACGGTAAACCAGAGAAACCTGTGTGCACTCAAGAGAGAGAAGGGGAGTCAGGACGATAACCAGAGAAACCTTGTGCATCAGAGAAAGAGAAGGGGAGGCAGGACGGTAACCAAGAAACTTGTGCACCAGAGCAGAGGAAAAAGGGGAGAGCGGACGGTAACCAGAAAACTGTGTGCATTAAGCAAGAGGAAAAGGGGGGGAAGCAGACGATAACCAAAGGAAACCTTGTGCACTAGAGAGAGAGAAAGGGGAGACGGGATGTAACCAGAAAAACCGTGTCACTGGGACAGGGAGAAAAGGGGGGAAGCGGGACGGTAACCAAGAAACCTGTGTGCACTCAAGAAAAGAAGGGAGATCGGGGACGATAACCAAAACCTGTGTGAAACTAGACGAAGAGAAGGGGAGAGAGGACGGAACCAAGAAACGTGTGCATCAGAGAGAGAGAGAAGGGGAGATCAGGAGGGTAAAAAGAAACTGTGTGCACCAAGCGAGAGAAAAGGGGGAGACAGGACGGTAACCAGAAAAAACCGTGTGCACTCGAAGAGGAAAAGGGAGATCAGGACGGTAACCAGAGAAACCGTGTCACTCAGAGCAGAGAGAGAAGGGAGACAGGAGGGGTAACCAGAAAACCTGTGTCACTCAGAGCAGAAGAAAAGGGGAGAGCAGGACGGTAACAGAGAAACCTTGTGCACTCAAGCAGAGAGAGAAGGGGAGAGCAGGACGGTAACCGAAAAACCCTTTGTGCACCAAGCAGGGAGAGGGGGGAAGGCAGGACGTAACCAGAGAAAACCTGTGGCACTCAGAGCAGAGAGAGAAGGGGAAGAGGGGTCCCCAAGAAACCTGTGTGCACTCAGACAAGAGAGAAGGGAGAGAAAGGGGAACCAAAAAAACCTGTGTGCACTCAGAACAGAGAGAGAAGGGGAAGCAGGAGGGTAACCAGAAAACCTGTGGCATCAGAGCAGAGAGAAAGGGAGCAGGAGGGTAACCAAGAAAAACCTGGGTGACTCAGAGAAAGGGGAAAGGAGTGATCAGGGAGAAACCAGAAAAAACCGGTGCACTCAGAGCAGAGAGAAGGGGAGAGCAGGACGGTAACCAAGAAAAACCTGTGTCATTTCAGGCAAAGAAAGGAGAGACAGGACGGTAACCAAAAAAAACCGTGTGCATCAAGCAAGAGAGAAGGGGGAATCGAGGTAACCAAAAACCCTGTTGACTCGAGAAAGAGAGAAAAGGGGGGAGAACAGGACGGAACCAAAACCTTGTGACTCGGAGAAGAGAGAAAAGGGGAGAGCAGGACGGTAACCGAGAATCCTGGTGAAACCAGAGCAAAGGGGAGGGGTAACCAAGAAACCTGTGTCACTCAAGCAAGAGAGAAGGGAGATCAGACGGTAACCAAAAAAACCCCTGTGTGCACTCAGAAAGATAAATTCTTTCTTATACCTCAACAAAGCAAAATAAAAAAAGTAATATATTTTAAAAAAAGCTTCATTTAAAGTTCCCTACAGTTGAAAGCTTATTTTAGATGAGAAAAAACCCCTTTAATGCCCAGTGCAGGGGTAAATGCTTAGAGAAAGGTAATATGATTTTTTGGGTAGATATTCACGGTCTCACCTTAGAAAAAAAATGTTGCTAAGGGTTGCCCCTTTCATCTATATAACTTTGGGACAAAGTGGGCAACCCCTGGAACCTACATGGGGCCCTACGGGTGCCAACTATCACCCCGCTTTAGCATGAAGCACCAACTCCCTTTTTGGGGGTTTTTCGGCGATATACACTTTTGCTGAAAGTCAATTTACAGTAATAAAGTGGTTTTAATGACATTTTTTTAAAATTTAAAAGGGGTTGTCTACTACTTTGATTCCTCTTCCCTCATCCTATTTTTTTTTTTTTTCACTTTGAATGCGGGGTTTTCTGGCTTCTACTAGGCTGCAGAAAAAAGCCCGGTCTGTAGCTATAACAACCAGCGCTGGCCCTATCAAAGGAAAAGATCAACGGTCTGTAGCTATAGCAAACCCGTGCTGGCCCATCAGGAGGATTGAACAGGGCCGAGCTATACAATAAGGAAAAAGAAGCAGCCCAACAAGTGGGGGTTCTCAGAATAGGTTGGGTATTGTTAATGGATATATATTCAAAGGAACTGATTTTGCAAGATCTTTTACATAAAAAGCAGCAATCTTGTAATGAGACAACCCCTTTAATGGGTGACCATGTAATACATGGTCGACCTGAGCCCTCTATTGTGGGAGCCGTTCTCCTGGGAGAATAATAAAAGGGATACTAAGTAAGGGACCCCCTCCTATGATACCCTTATTTTGTAAGTAGGCAAATGAACAGGGGTTGTTGTTATAAGACACCCCCTTTAAGAATCCATTGGTGCACCATACCGCCGTGATGGGGGTGACCACTGGTTTTCAGCCCCAAAGGTTCTGAGGCGATTTTTCGTTTCTGATTCACATTTAGTCACCAGCATGTTCTGGTAAAATACTCTACGTAACATTAATGTTTGTTCATCTTTCTAGAGTCATAAGACAGTGATTGCTCATAGGATACAAATACAAGAATACCAGTAAACGGGATGTTTTTCTATGTGACTAAAAATTACAAATCTGAAATCCAATGTTTTGCCTTGAAGACGTAGATTCACCCCTACAGAGGTACAAGTTATCGCCCCTTGCATTGGGCCCCTTCTATCCGTCATTGCTTTAGTTATACATCAGGCCCCCGGTCGTCTGCGGCTGAACGAAAGCCAAGATTTCAGTAATGAAACTAAGGAATAGCAGGTTAACCTGACTCTTTCCATAAGAAACAGAAAGAAGCCAAAAAAAAAAATTTAAAAATTTCCCTTTTTCCGTGCCCCTTGCTGAAAAGCTACCCCTCCTATAGAGGCACATACTCCTTCCTCTAACTCATAAACCCCCCCCATTAGTTTTATGAATTAACCTTCTAACCCTTTTACTGCAAAATCTGTTATAAATTGAACATCTGGCGTTCTCGTCATCATCACCATGATTTTTCCCGGGGAGGGGGGGGAAAAAAGGGATGCACTGTAGTAAAATTTACATGTGGTTTTTGTACCTAGTTTGCTTAGTATATAGTCTTTAGATATGTTTAGTGTTGCTGCCTTGGAATGGGTTGGATGGAATTGTTTTTTGACAAAAATCACCCAAAAAAATAGACCAAAACCTATCCCTAAGTTGGGGTAAAGGTTAGGTTTTTTTTAAGGGGGTTTTAGGGGGTTTAATGAGCAGTATGGTTTTAAAGGGAACCTCTGACTTCCACCAATCCTGTCTAACGTCCCTCAACATAGGGTCTATAGGAACGGACACCCCAAACGCTTCCTGCTCTTTAAAAAAAGAACCCAAGACCAGTATCAACTCGAGGCATCGGAGGCACGTTTTCGCCCCCATTTAAAAAGGGAAAACTGACCTCATTTATGTCGGCGCCCGAGGAGGCGCTCATACGGGTGTAAAACCCCCTCGCCTCGCCAGTGTGTGGGGCCAGGCGGGGATTGGGCGCAGTGCGAGCTGCGCCTAATATTCGCCCCCAGGAGGGGGCGCATACATGCGGGGGTAAAGTCCCCTGCGCCCCCGCCAGTGTGTAGGCGCATGAGGACTTAGGGCAGAAGGGAAATTCCTCACCTGGATCGCAAGCTCGTAAGATTTGCCGCCGAGGAGGGCGTCATAATTGGGGAAAAATTCCCCGCGCCTCGCCAGTGTGAGGGGATTTTCGGGACTTAGGGGCAGAAGGAATTGCCTCACCTGGTCGAATGGCCAACATTCCCGTCCGAGGAAGGGGGGTCATACCCATGTGGGAAAGTTCCCCGGCCCTTTCCAGTGTGTGGGGGGGCAGTGGGGGACTTGGGGCGGCAGGTGCGCCTAATTTCCCCCGCCCGAGGAGGGGTGCGTCATACATGCTTGTAAAGTCCCCCGCGCCCGCCAGTGTGTGAGGGGCCAGTGCGGGCTTAGGCCAAAGGCTTGCGCCCCACCCTGGATCGCAATGGGTCATAGATCGCCCGTCCGAGGGGGTGCGCCAAAATAGGGGGAAAAGTTCCCTCCCTTTTCCCTGTGTGAGGCCATGCGGGGAAATTGGGGGGGGAGCCAGCTTTCGCCTAAAATTTTCCACCCCCGGAGGCCTATACTCGGGGAAAGTTTCCCCCCCTCGCCAGTGTGTGGGGGGCATGCGGGGGCATTTGGGGCCCTGCGGGGGCTGCCCCAAAAATTATTCCGAAATTCCCCCCAGGCTGGAAATAGGGAAAAAATCATTAAACTGTTGTAAGAGAAAAAGATTTTTCTTTCAAATAAATAATGAAAAAGGAAAAATCAAAGTTTCTTAAAAAAGATTAAAATTATTGAAAAAGGGGAACTCTAAAATTAAAAAAATAATAAAAATCGCTAAAGAAATGAAAAACCCGCTTCAGCTCCGTGGGCATGGATAAAGAAAAAAAAAAAACGTTTTTATTAGTGCAAAACTTATTGAAAAAAAGCTCAAACCTTTTAAAAAAAATACATAAATAAAAACAATAAAGGGGCAACATCAGGGGAAATTGGATAAAAAATTTTTCCCGGGGGAATACAGTAAATTTAAATTCTTTTAATTTTTATTGGTCGGCAAAACCAACCAATCAAAAGAGGAGCGACAGTGAACCCCTTTTAACCTAGGGCGAAGTATTGACCAATCAAATCAAAGGCGGGACAGTTCAAAATACAGTAAAAAAGGGCAGAAAAAAAGAGTGTTGGGTTTTGGCCCAGGGGGCAGTTGAATCCACCAATCATATGTAGTGCGTCATTTTGAGTGTACAAAAGGGGCGCGATAAAAGGGGCCCAAAAAGTTATTACAGTTAGGGGAAAATATTCTCGACTGGTTTGGGTTTGGGGGGGGAAGGGGCTCGTCAGCTTAGCCAATCGCGGCTGAGCTACCTTTCCTACGATTAGGGGGAAAAGAAATGCGGGGCGAGTCTGTTTGAGATTGGCTAAGTTAAAAGGGCTTTTTTTATTTGGACCAAGGGGAGAGCGAGCGACGCTCCTATGGGGTTTTCTAATGCAATCTTAAAAAAATGTACTGGCGAAATGATGTAACACTCATTAATTGTACCTTTTGTTTTAAAAAATGAACAAAAATATGTGGAACGAAAAATAAAAAAATAAAAATTTAAATTTAAAAATAAACTTTTCCCCTTTTATGTGGTTTTTCTGGTGTTCTTTTGTTATTTTCATTGAAAACCCTCCCGCACCCCTTGTAATTTCACTTTTGCCCTATAGAGATTTGAAACATCATAGTAAAGTATAAAAAAAACTATAGATATGAAAGTATTGGTCTAAAACACTCAAAAACAATTTAAAAAAAATGTTTTTAAAAATTTTGAAAAAAAAACTTCGACTGTAGATAATTTTTAGGGTGAATATAAAAAAAACAGTTGATAATTTACAAAAACCTTTGTTTGCAAATGAAAAAAAACAGACAATAAATGACCAAAAAGGAAAAAAATTTGTGAAATTTTTGTTTATAATTTGCTTTGTGAAAATATTATTCAGTTTAAAGCATAAAAAAAACCTTTAAATATAAATAATTTAAAAAAAAAGTGTGTTTAATTTATAAAATTATTTTATACTGTATAATATATATCATATATAAAAATATAAAAATCTGTAAAAAATTTAGGGATCTTTTGAAATAGGTGAAGCATATCTTTTTTTTCCTACGGAGGGAAAAAAAGGAAATCAATTGAAATGACGCAAACTGCCTCACTTTATTGAGGTTTAATTTCCCGGGCAATCTTTGCATTGAGCTTTTTTCCTTCTTCCACAATGGAGATACGGTTTAATTACTTTGACTTCTTGCCAATACATGGCAAATGCATGGTTTTCACAGCAGCACTATTCAGAGGACACATACAAGGAGCTGCTGCTGCTGCTTTTTCCCAATTGAGGTGTCCTAAGGCTTTAAAATGTGTTTTATAAAAATTGGATAAAGGATCCGTTGCTGCTTGATGTTCCTCCATCAAATATGGTGGCCGAGTAAGCGGTGAAGCTCATGGAAAGCTTTCAACATAGCAAAATGACAAATCTTTAACACAAAAAAAATGGTATGGCTAAGGGCGACTGTCCCATTAGGGCTGCACCATTTTTTTGGTTATTTGCACCAAAAACTGTTGGCCGATTTCTTTTTAAACAACTGTCGTGCACCAAAAAAAAGGCACTTTGCACTTTTGAATGCTCCTAAAGTAGGCGCATCTAATATGCTAGCAATAATATGCTATGCGCCCTTTTTTTTGGTATACGCCTATATTATGCACATTAAATATGCTATACAAGGTAAACCACACGCCAGATTTTTGACATGTTTATTTATTGATTATACACTCATTTAATGTGCCTTAAAACTGGCGTGCAGGTGCCTCTTTTCTGACATGTCGCTCTAACTGTGTATGGGCCATTCAGCTATTGCACAACCAATCATTCTATTAGTTATAGGACTGGTATCATCAATCATGTATGACTGGTTTGAATGACTATATTAGGCAATATAGACAAAATGTTTATGGGCCAATCAGCCAATACACAACCAATCATTCCACGAATTACAGAACTGGTGTCATCAATCATGTATGGCTAGTTTTAGCCATTGTAATGACCAATATGGACTAAGGAGGACAGGTATGAACACTGGGGCTCACAATCAAGACTCCAGATTAACCTATCAGTAAGTTTTTGGAATGTGATGGGAGATAACCTGGAGGAAACCCACACAAACACAAGGAGAGCGTACAAACTCCTTGCAGATACTCTGCTGGGAAAAGGGGTGTAGCTTCTTAGCTCCCGATAAGCTCCTCCCTCTCCCCCAGCAGTGCTCTGGGGTCCGTTGCTCTAATAGCTTCCCATGTAGGAAGCTATCAGAACATCACCCCAGCAGCCGCAGCCATGACGCTGCCCTGATGCCACTTACTACAGAGAACCTCCTGCAGTTGTTCAGCTGCGGGAGGTTTCACCGAACCTTCTTGGGGTGGGGTGGGAGGGGACGGGGAACCCCAATTTGCCGGGACCTCCGTCAGTCAGGGGGTGTTGGAATGTATTTTTGATATAACTGTGTAAAAACCTCTCCCTCACTTGTGCTTATCTGTAACACTGAATGAAGGGATAGGAAGGCAGAGAGCTCTTAGAAACAAAGGGAGTACTTTAATGGATTTGTTATAATTTTAGAAACACAACCAACCAGGTGAAGGACTTACACAAACTACACAGCAGAAAATTGTAGGAAATTTTGAATGGAGATCATTTAGAAAGTTGCTTCATTTTAGATTTAGAAATTATTTGGACAATGGCGCTGAAATTTAGTTGCATCCTCAACTTAACAGTGCATCCCCAATATGACCTTATTATTACTGCTATACTTTATACCACTGTTGATTTCTGTATTACTGAATACAGATGTACTATTTGTCCATTGGTCTTTTTCAAGCATGTTTCATGCATTTCTTAGTTACATCAATAGTAAAAAGGAGAGTTTCTACTGACTTTTCATAGTAGCTGTGGGCTATTCAAGGTCAAACAGAGTAAGTTCATTGTAAAATATTCCAGATGTTTCTGTTATATTCTCATTAAAGGAGTTTTACTACAAAGTAAAAATGACGTTAGAAGCTTGCAAATTAAATACATAATAAACATTTTCACCATTCATCATTACTAAAATTTCTGTGCCATATTTGTTTTAGCTGCTCCTTTAGTGATCCATTGTTTACTGCTCATCTCAGGGGATACTGACCAGTGACGAGAGATCCTCCGTCTGGTGACATGCTAGATATCACCTCTCGTCTCAGGCAGCTACTGTTAGTCTCTTCCCTGCCTAGTATTCACACACCCTCACTGCTGAGCGAGTGTTCAAAGCCAGAAGCTGTCATTCTACTCCCGTCCTCTGTACTCCTTAGTAACTAGTCAAGCAGTGCAAATAAATATAAGTACAAAAGAAACCTCAATCAGGTATGTTCATTGAGACACCAGGGACCCCAATGCTGAAAGTGCTAACCACTCAGTTACATTGTAGCTACTCACAGCTCTTTACATAACCAGATCTTTGACTAGATTGAGCACACTGTAGGGAAGGGCATGGAGATGTCAAGCCTGCTGGGTCAAATGATCTGCAGTTCAAACAAATCATATACACCCCATTGTGAACACATTGAAAACTGATCCAAGACAAACCAGGCATTAAGGGTACATGTATGAATGTTGGTGCTGACAGGCCAGTTCTATATTGCTTTGAGTTAGTGTAGAAGAATGTATGAAGCTTACAGGCGCAGTGTAGAGCCAATACCACAAGTCTGGCTCAGGCACCACCTTTACCCTGGTCTGTTCTTCTGCAGGTCATACATATAGGGCAGTGTAGAGCCAATACCACAAGTCTGGCCTCAGGCACCACCTTTTACCCTGGTCTGGCTGTTCTTCTGCAGGTCATACATAACAGGGCAGTGTAGTGCCAAATACCACAAGGTACTGGCTCAGGCACCACCTTTTACCCTGGTCTGGTGTTCTTTCTGCAGGTCATACATACTGGTGCAAACGTATAGCCAATTACTCACAAGTCTCGGCTCAGGCACCTCCTTTACCCTGGTCTGGCTGTGCTTTGCAGGTACAAGCCTACAGGGCTCAGTGTTAGAGCCATTACCCACAAGTCTGGCTCAGGCACACACCTTTACCCTGGTCTGTTCTTCTGAAGGTCATACATATAGGGCGTGAGAGCCACTCCACAAGTCTGCTCAGGCAGACCACCTTACCCTGGTCTGGCTGTTCTTCTGCAAGGTCATACATACAGGGCAGTGTAGAGCCAGTACCCCCACAAGTCTGGCTCAGCACAACCTGTTACTGGTTCTGGCTGCTTCCTTATGCGGTCTCATACAATACAGTGGCAGTGTAGAGCCAATACCACAAGTCTGGGGCTCAGGCACCACCTGTTACCCCTGGTCTGTTCCTTTGCCCAAGGTCATACATACAGGGCAGTGTAGAGCAATACACAAGTCTGGCTCAGGGCACCTCCTTTACAACTGGTCTGTTCTTCTGCAGGTCATACAATACAGGCAGTTGTAGAGCCATACCACAGTTGGCTCAGGCACCACCTTGACCCTGGTCTGTTCTTCTGCTAGGTCATATCATACAGTGTAGTGTAGAGCAATACCACAAGTCTGGCTCAAGGCACCACCTTTACCCCTGGTCTGGCTGTTCTTCTGCAAGGTCATACTTACAGGGCAGTGTAGTGCCAATACCCACAAGTCTGGCTCAGGCACCACCTTACCCTGAGTCTGTTCTTCTAAGGTCATACATACAGGGCAGTGTAGAGCCAGTACCACAAGTCTGGTCAGGCACCCACCTTTTAACCTGGTCTGGCTGTTTCTTCTGCAGGTCATACATACAGGGCGATGTAGAGCCAATACCACAAGTCTGGCTCAGGCACCACCTTTACCCTGGTCTGTTCTTCTGCAGGTCATACATACAGGGCAGGGTAGAGCCAATACCACAAGTCTGGTCTCAGCACCACCATTACCCTGGTCTGGTTTGTTCTTCTGCAAGTCATTCATACAGGGCAGTGTAGAGCCAATACACAAGTCCTGGCTCAGCACCACCTTTACCCTGGTCTGTTCTTCTGCAGTCATAACATATAGGGCAGTGTAGAGCCAATACCACAAGTACTGGCTCAGGCACCACCTTTACCCTGGTCAGGCTGTTCCTTCTGCAGGTCTACTACAGGCAGGTGTAGAGCCAATACCTCAAGTCTGGCTCAGGCACCCACTTTACCACGGTCTGGCTGAGTTCTTCTGCAGTCATACATACAAGGGCAGTGTAGAGCAATACCACAACGTCTGGCTCAGGCACAACCCTTTACCTAGGTCTGTTCTACTTGCAGGTCGTACCATACAGGGCAGTGTAGAGCCTAATATTCTCCAATGATCAAGCTCTGGACGCTTCAGGCGACCACTCCATTTTACACCTTGGTCCGTGATGGACATTGTCTGTCTTCCTGAGTAAGGTATACATAGAAAGGGACAGTATGTAGGGCCTTTTAGAGGCCAATAACTCGAAGTCTGGCTCAGGCAACCACCTTTACTGGTATGTTCTTCTGCAGGTCGTATACATACAGGGCAGTCCAGCCAGATGTTGTGCCACATCTAACCACAAAGTCCTGGCTTCAGGCACCACCTTTACCTGGTTTAATCTTCTGCAGGTCATACATACAGGGCAGTTGTTTAGAAGCAGACCACTCAAGTCTGGCTCAGGCACCAACTTTACCCTGGTTGGCCAATGTTCTTCTGCTGGTCATAATAAGGGCAGTGTAGAGCCGATACCACAAGTCTGGCATCAGGCACCATCCCTTTACCCTGGTCTGTTCTTTCTGCATGGTCATTACATACACGGCAGTGTTAGAGCAATACCAACGTCTGGCTCAGGCACCACTTTAACCTGGGTATGGATGTTCTTCTGCAGGTCATACACTTACAGGGCAGGGTAGAGCCAATACCACAAGTCTGGCTCAGGCCACTTACCTTTAGTGGTCCCTGTTGTTCTTCTGCAGGGTCATACATACAAGGGGCAGTGTAGAGCCAATACCACAAAGTCTGGCTTCAGGCACCAACCTTTACCCTGGTTCTGTTCTTATGCAGGATTTACATACAGGCAGTGTAGAGCCAATACACAAGTCTGGCTTCAGGCACACCTTTACCCTGGTTGTTCTTTGGAGGTCATACATACAGGTGCAGTGTTAGAGCCAATACAACATGTTCTAAACAATAAAAAAGGGCTTTAAAAAAATAAATAGTCAGAAGGGTCTCGGCATCAGCTTTGAAAATACACAAAGAGCTTAATAAAAATCTGTAAAAACGTGATAAAAGCAGCTTAAAATTCATAAATGAAAGGCAAGGAGGCCATAGTGACAGCAAGACTAACCCCAAAAATTCCTTTAAAGCATATAAATGCCAAAAAGCCAAAGTCAGTTTGCAAGTATGGACCCTTAAAAAATCTTAGTGATCGGGGAGTGGTCACTGGTGTCCATGAGAAGGGCAGAGGTACTAAATAGGTTCTTCAGCTTAGTATTATTAACTATCAAGGCAGATAGTAGTTGAGGGGGGTGGGCCAACGTGCAGATTGTAGGTGGTGCAGTACTGTTAATACATCATCTGCTGTAATAATTGGCTCAAGTGTAGAAAAATTCAAGCAAGTTAAATTAAACTGGAATGTGAACAAGGCTCCAGCGCCCCTGATGGCATTCACCCAAGAGTTCTAAAGAGCTCAGCTCATTATAAGGTGTGCACACACCTTGTAACATGATATTTAGAGATTACCCTGGTGATGGTTATGAGTGCCATGGAGAGACTGTGCCGCATGGCAAAGTAAGTTCCCATCTTCAAAAAAGGTTTAAGTCTGCACCATGGTAAATTATAGACAAGTAAGGTTTAACATCTGTTGTGGGAAATTGTTTGAAGGGGCTCATAAGGGACTATCATACAGGAGTATGTTGACAAACACAATATTATTTGTGTCTGCCAGTCATAGATTTACTAAGGAAAGAAGCTGTAACGGACCACATCTGAATTCCTTTTATGTAAGCGAGTGTGTAGAAGTGCTGGATAGCGGGGAAGCTGTGCCGGATATTGTGTTTTTAGACTTTGCAATGGCGTTTGACACTGTTCCTGCCGCATAAGCGTTGGTTACGGTAAACTAGAACTCCATTGGTCGTTAGAGATAACGGTGTGTAATTGGATCAAAACTGGCTGCTGGATCGTACTCAGAGAGTGGTGGTAATTGATCCTCACTCTGTGTGGTCCCCGGTTGTGGAGTGGTGTGGCCCGCCTGGGTCATAATATTATGGTCCTCTATTATTTAATGTATTTATTAACGATATATTGGAGAGGGACTCAATAGCACGGTTTCGATTTTTGCAGATGACTCTCACAAAGCTATGGATGGTAGTGCATCTATGGAAGATGCTACATAAATTGGCACGGCAGTACCTGGACCATGAGTGCTTAGGCATACACTTGGCAAATGGTGTTCAATGTGGAAAATGTAAGGTCTCTCGCTCTGGGCTGCTCCTACTAGGTAGAGAAATAATCTACAGGCCTCATAATCGTCCTTAGGAGGCGAGAAACAACTTGGAGAATCGCTTCAGTATTGTTGAGAAGAAAGATATGGGCGCTACTTGTAGATCATAGACTTACCTCCTAGAAATACAGGTCCTCGCATGTAATGTCTATACAGCTGTCCTCTAGCACAAGTAGATAATTGGCGTGTATTAAAAGAGGCCTGGACTCGCGGGACAAGGATGTCATTCTACCGCTGTTACAAAGTCATTGGGCGACCTCACTTAGGAATATGTCTGTTCAGTTCTGGGCCCCAGTTTTATGAGAATGAGATGTAATAGAGCTAGAAGAGAGTACTCAAAGACGAGAAACAAAACTTTATAAGGGACTGGATTAGCAATCTTAGATAGTTAAGAGGGAGGTTAGTAGATTGAACTTTATGTTAGTCTTGAGAAAGACGGCTTCTCGGGGGGACATGATTATTTATGAAAATATAAATATAAATGCGTCCACTACAAAAAGTAATGGGGTAGAAAATTAATTTCAGGTGTATGCCCCCTCTATATAAAGACACGGGGACAATTCCCTTAGCTAGAGAGATTACAATGAAAGGATTACAATCTCCAGAGAGAGGCTAGAGCGTTATCTTCACGTTGTAAGAACTGTAGTATCCTGTGGGATATAGAGCCGCTGAGGTGCTGGTCACAGCAAGGAACAGTAGAAAGTATTCAGAAGAAAGGACTTAGATACCTACTTGGAACTAAAGAATATTATTAGACGTACGTAGCTCTATGATAAAATTCTGGATCCTGGCCACAACAGGTCGGCGACTTGGAGGTCGCAGATATACGGGTACTGATAAAGCGAGCAAGCGTTGGTTCTTGCCTTATCTTGGGGAGGTTTCGGGCATTAACAGTGAGACGGCCTGGGCTTTAAGTCTCTGTCTCTCCGTTACTCACTACCACATTTTCCCACCCTTTGGTTGAAACTCGTTATGGCACATCGTGTCTTCTTTAAACTATCTAAAAATCTATAGTAACTATGTAATGTCTGGCTCAAGGATCGCACCACCTCTTGCCTGGTACATGTACTCTGACAGGTCGCATTACATACAGGGGCAAGTGTCTAGGAGACAATACCACACAGTTGGCTCAGCACTCACACTATTTTACCTATGGTCTGGCTGTTCTTCTGAAACAAGTCATACATACAGGCAGTGTAGAGCAATCACAAGATCTGGCTCTCGCAGGCACACCTTTTACCCTGGTCTGTCTTTTTCTTGACACGGTATACATACACGGAGCAAGCAGTAGAGCCAATATACAAACTGTCCTTGCGTCAAGGATAACAAATCCCTTTATCGCGCCACTCTGACATTCTGGCTGTTATTCTACAGGTCTAACATATAGGGCAGTGTAGAGCCAATATAACAAATTGGTTCAGGAACACCTATTTACACTGGTCTGGTGTTCACTTTCTGAAAGGTCATTCATACAGGGACAGTGTTAGTGACCTACACTACAGCTTAGTTGGTCAGGCACCAATTTATCTCATGGTCATTGCTGTTCTTCTGCATGTCATACCTACGGCTATTGTAGAGCCAATACACAAAGTCTGGCGTCAGGACTCACCTTTCTCCTTCCTTGGTTACTGTTTCTGCAGGTCATACATACAGTGCAGTGCTAGATGGCCTCAATACCCTCAAGTCTGGGCTACAGGCACCATACCCTATTACCTGTCTGTCTCTTTCTGCAGGTCTATAACATTACAAGGCAGTGTAGAGGCACAATACACAGGTCTGGCTCAGGCACACACCTCTTACCCTGGTTGGTTCTTCTGAGGTCAATCACGACAGGCGCAAGATGTAGATGCCAATATACCTACAAGTCTAGGCTTCTCGGGCACTCACCTTTACCTGGATGTTCTTCTGACAGGTCATACTATACAGGGAGTGTAGGAGCCAATAACTCAAGTCTGGCCTCAAGGCACCAATACCTTTACACTTGGTCTGTTCATTCTGAATTGGTGATACATACAGGCAGTGTAGAAGCCAATAACACATGTCTGGTCAGGCGCACTCCGATTTAACCCGGATCTGGAGGTTTTCTCCTGCAGGTAATACATACAGGGCGTGTAGAGCCTAATACCTATCCAAGTCTGGCTCTGGCACCCCTTTACCCTGGTCTGTTCTTGCAGATTCATACTATACAGGCAGTGTAGAGCCAATCTGTCACTCAAGCTACTGGCGTCAGGCACCACCTTTACCCTGGTCTGTTCTTCTGCAGGTATTCATACGGGAAGTGTAGAGCCTCTAATACCATACAAGTTGGCTCAGGCACACCTTTTCCCTGGAATGGCTGGATTTCTGCAGGTCATATACAGGGCGTGTAGAGCCTCAATACCACAAGTCTGGCTCAGGCACACACTTTACCGCTGGTATGTTCTTCTGAAGGTCATACATACAGGGCAGCGTAGAGGACAATAGCACAACGTCTGGCTCATGGCACCCACCTTACATGGTCTGTTCTTCATGCCAAGGTCCATACATACAGGGAAGTGATAGAGACAATACCTCAAGTTGTCAGGCCCTTCACGCTCCTTTTTACTTTAGGTCTGGCTGTTCTTCTTGCAGGTACATACATACAGTAGCAGTTGTTAGAGACACAATACTGACATTAAGTCTGGCTAAGGCACCAACCCTTTACCATGTTCTGTTCGCTTTGCAACGTCTACTTACAGGGCAGTGTAGAGAAATACTTTACATGTATGGCTTCAGGCTCCACACTTTACACTGGTGCTGGCTGTTCTTCTGCTGGTCGCTAACATACAGGGCAGTGTAGAGGCCAGAACCTACCACAACAAGGTATGGCTCAGGCACAACTTTACCCTGGTCTGAATGTTCTTTTGCTGGTCGCATTATCATACAGGGTAGAGTAGAGGCCATACTACAAGTCTGGCTAGGCACCACCTTTACTCCTGGCTCTGTTCTTTCTGCGAAGGTACCAATAAATACGAGGAAGTGTAGAGCCAATACACACTAAGTCTGGCTACAGGCTCACGCCTTTACCTGTGAGTATGTTGTTCTCCTGCAGGTCGAATCATTACAGGGCACTGTATGGGCCAACATACCACAAGTCTGGCTCAGGCAACCCTCGCCTTTTACCCTGGGTATGGTTGACTTCATTTCGAGCAGTCTTTACATGACTGGCAACCTGTAGGAGACAAACTACCACTAAGTCTGGCTCAGGCACCACACTTTACACGGGTCTGGTTGTTCTTCTGCTGCGTCATTCATAACGGGCACTGATTGTAGGGTCAATACATCAGTCTGGCTCAGGTGCTCCACCTTTACCTGGTCTGTTCTATGCAGGTCATTCATACAGGGCGTGTAGAGCCATACCTCATAGTTGGCTCAGGCCACACCTTTACCTGAGTCCATGGCTGTTCTTCTGCGGTTCATACATACAGCGGCAGTGTGAGCCAATACACAAGTCTGGCTCAGGCTCCTCCTTTACCCTGGTCTGTTCTTCATGCTGGTATACATTCAGGGCTGTGTAGTGCACAATACCAACATAGTTCTGGCGCAGGCACCTACCTTTAACGCTGGATGTTCTTTTGCAGGTCTTACCATACTGGGGCATGTGTAGAGCCATTAACCACATATGTTGGTCAGCACCACCTTTACCCTGGTCTGGCTGTTTTATTTATACAGGTCATACATACAGGTCAGTGTAGAGCCAATACACAAGTTCTGGCTCAGGCACTCACCTTTACCCTGCTCTGTTCTTTGACAGGAAATTCCATTACAGGCAGTGTAGTGCCAATACCACTGTCTGGCTCAGGACCACCTGTACCCTGGTCTGGCTGTTCTTACTTTACAGCACCTAGGATTTGGCGTCATTAAGAATCATAAATGTGTGCGAGCTACAGAAAGTCCAATCTTGTGGGGCATTAAAAATGTTGTGCTGGTGTTTATTGCAGCAAACTTTGAGAATGATACTTGTCATCATCCACATCTATAGAACAGGCCTACTAAAGCTTTTTGATGCCAGAAAACTGGTGCAGCCCTGTTCATACATGTCACCCTAAATGTCTTTGCAGTAAAAGATTTTTATTTTTGACTAAACTTTTTTTCCATCACAGCTAAAATCATAGCAATTACTTTCAGTTGTTTATCATGATAACCCTGGATGGTGCTTTATTGTTGTAATGATGCCATATTGTCTAAAAGTTGGGTCATATAACTCTTTTATTATCCTGGAAATTCCCAATAGTCTGACATCTTTTAGAAGATGGGTGTGGTGCAAGAGGTTCAGGAGGACATATGTCTTTTTTCAACCATACTAACTATGTAACTATGTAATGATTGGCCACCTTTACTGCATACATGACTGACAGTCATTGATTAGGACCACCTATGGAACCCAAAGGCCAGAAAGAGCAAGATTTAATGAAAAAAAATATATACTAAATTAATGATGTAA
Source organism: Phyllomedusa bahiana (assembly GCA_025379985.1). Taxonomy (NCBI): domain Eukaryota; kingdom Metazoa; phylum Chordata; class Amphibia; order Anura; family Hylidae; genus Phyllomedusa; species Phyllomedusa bahiana. Next base: position 14,116 of record JAODAL010011874.1, on the reverse strand, counting down.
CTGTACATTATGATGTTGAGGAGAATGTACGGAGCGGGCTCAGGAGGCGAATCCAACCAGGCACTGACGTGCCCACAGGGAAATCCACCAATGTGCCTCAAGGCATTGTATCCATCTGGACATGACAATATTCAGCCTACTTTTCAGGAAGAAAGGTAGAGAAGGAGAGTCAGAGAGCAAGAGTCATGTACTGTAGCTGTAGGGTGGACCACAAGAATCCACTCCACTAGAGGCCCCAAGAATCAACTTCATTCGTGGTTCCAGGGCCTCCCAGTCTGACACTGAGCCAAACCCATAAGTAATGGGTGGCCCTAACCCAGCTGTTTAACTCAGAGCCATTAATAGCATTTATAGAACCCCACAGCAAAAAAGACAGGGCCCCAATACCTAATGACTGGACAATCAAGCAGCAGTATAGGTTGCAGTAATTAAAGCTACATATATAGTGCTATCTATCAGAGAAACCACATAGTAGTGGTAGGAAGCAGAAAAACTCCATTATCTACAAAATGGTACAATGTCCTTATAGCTAACTGGCCCCCTCAAGCTCTGAGCCCCATATGGGCATTGGTCAGGCTATGGCTGCCACTGCTATAGTTACACCCCTTGGTTTTGACTGCCTTGATGCCATGGTCAACGTGACTGAGGTATTTAGGCAGTTAAGACTGCTCACCTACATCTCCCCTTAGTTTTATCACAAAGTAAAAACTTGCAAATTAAATAATGAACATTTTCACCATTCATCATTACTAAAATTTCTGCACCATATTCGTTTTAGCTGCTCCTTTACTGCCGACAGGTTGTCATGGCGGGGAGCTACCCAATGGAGGTTCCAAGGCTTTATGGCTTCACGGCTTATATTACACCATGCCAGGGGCAGTGAATAATAGGAGAGTGGTAATTGTATACTATTACACAATACATAAGTATTTCAGAATAGTATATCATGCCCTCACACTGGTTAAGGATTCTAGGAGGGCTAAATATATAAGTAAAAAAATAAAGTCTTAAAAATATTTTTTTAAAAAATGTAAAAATTTTTCGAAATTCAAACCCTGCTTTCCCATTTTATATTTAAAGAAGAAAAACATTTACAAATATTCAATATAGTTTTTATCCCTACTTCCTTGAAAGTCTGATCTATTAAGATGCTGTATAACCTTATAGATCCCGCATGGTGAACACTATAGAAAAAATAAAAACAACACCATCACCAAAATTGTGGGGGTTTTGAGTCGTTTCACTTCACAACTCAAAAATTGTAATAAAAAGTGATCAAAAAGTCATATGTACCTCAAAATGGTAGCAATAAATGTAGTAAAACATAAGACTGTTTAAATTGTTTTGCGGGCTGACCTCAGATCAAGTTTAAAACGCACAGGAACTTTTACAACAAAAAAACCCAAAAACCAATCCCAAATTTGCTTTTTTTTTTGTCCCGTACTACCCCATAAAAAATAGTTTCTGGGTTCCCCAGTATATTATATGGTGCATTAAAAGTTATTATTACAGATACAACTTGTCCCACGTAAAACAAGCCCTCATACAGCTATGTTGATGGAAAAATAAGTTGAAATGGAAAAAAAATAACATTATTATGTTGTTGCCAAGGGCTTCATCTGCTCAGCTCCTCCTGCTCTGTATGATGTTGGCCAACCCCATTGCATGTCCCAAAGTACAGGTTTCTTTTTAAACTTGGTACCTTCTTAGAAACCCCAAAATCCAAATTTGGGGGAAAACTACGTAAGCAATGCAATGATTCTTGCTGGGTTCTTCGTTCATTTCAAAACCCCTTTCCTACCACCCGTGACCAGGGCAGCCCAATGGGGATTTTAAAATGGTCACGGGCCCCATTAAAATTTTGTTTGGTGATGTAAAGGGAAATGGGCATGCAAACTGCTAAAGGGCCAAATATCACCCTGTGGTGGTCACATGCTGTTTGGTAAGACTATAGATATCGTAGGAGTTCACAAAAAAATTTTGGGAAAAAGGGTGTACATTAAATTTTTTTTTTTTGTTTTAACGTATTGGGGGCCACTAACTTTTATTTTTTTAAAATTTTTAGGGGGAAAAAACCCCCAAAATTTTAATCTCTTTGCGAAATCATTGTTTTTTGGTAAGCCTATCCTGAGGCTCCCCAACCCTAAACGGGAACCTGCCAGGTTCTTTATGCTGCCCTCAATGAGGACAGCGTAAGGCAGTGACAGACAGTGTTGAACGGCGAGGGCTGGGACCCAGCAGTGGAGATGATTCTTGGAGTCACACAATTGGTTTTAAATTTTGGGATCCCCTTTTCAATGGAAAATGTTTTTTGGGGCCCGCCATTGAATTTCATTTTTTAAATTCCATCGAGGGGAAGATTTTTTTTGGGGGGAACTTTGGTGGAGTTAAATTTTTGGTGTCCCAGTGGAAATAAAATTTTTGGGGCCCCCACCAATGAAGTTAAAATTTTAAACCCCCCCCAAAATTGGGTGAATTTTGAGGCCCACAAGTGGAGTTGATTTGTGAGACCCCCCCAATGGAGCTGATTCTTGGGGCCCTCCAGTCGCCCCCTGAAATCTTGGGGCCCCCCAGTGGAGTAAAATTTGGGGGCCCCAAACCAGGGGAAAGCAAATTCTTGGGGCCATTGTGATATTGAATATTGGTCCCCCACCAGGGGGTTTAATTTTGGGGGGGCTTGCCCTGTTACAAGAATTGAAAAAATTTATTGCAGATATTTGCCCCGGGGCCTCTTTCTTTTCCTCATTTTCTTTTGCCTTTCCCCCTGAAAACCCAAGCTGAGGTTTTTCCATGCCCCCCAATGATCGGGGCCCCCTTTTACCCCCAAGACCCCTTTGGGGGGTTTTTTCCCCATGTCCTCTGTGGGTAAAGCCCTTTTAATGAAAAAATTTGGGTTGTTTATGGTGCTGTGTCATTTATGCCATTTAATAATGGTATTTTAGAGCACTTTTGTTCTCATTTCTGCAGAATGGAGAAAAGGCAAAAATGAAATTTTTTCGCAGCAGTTGGACAGGAAAATTTTGCCCGGCTCCATAAATACCTTAGCCCCCCTTCTGTCACTACTAAAGGCAAAAAAAAAAAACCCTAAGAAGTTACCCTTAAATTGCCACTAAAGTTCCCCATAAAATTCGGTACTACAAGTTATAAAAAAAAGCTTGTTACAAATTTAATTAGAGAAAAATGCCCCCCCACTTTTTCGGGTTTTTTTTCCTCTTCCCCCTTTTCCCCCTTAAACTTATCATTCACTCTGAAAACGCAAAAAATTCTGCCCTTGGCATTCAGCCCCAATGAAGAAAATTTAGGTTACAGTCCCTCCTTTAAAGTTATGTAGAAGGGGGAGGAGATTTGCAGATAGGGTTTAGGGGGCAGAGAAAAGACAAAGAGCCCAAAAGAAAAAAAGTTAAAAATTCAATGCATTGTTGTTTTAAAAACTTACACAGCTTCCTGCTATGTACTTTGGTGGGGCTTTTGAGATTTGGGGGAAAGGGGGCCCCCTTTTCGTTTTTGCGGGTTTTTTGGGAGACATCATAGGTTTTTTTTAAAAAACTAGTTTCGGGGAAAATTTAAATTTTTTTGGGGATAGAGCCCGCAGAGAGGAAAATTGATTAACAATACCAATGCAAGCTACATACTGACCAGAAACAGTATATGTTTATTCCCAAACTACAGGTGTATAGCTGCCCCCCTTATTGCTCTACCCTCCCCCGCCCGTTCTCTGCTCCCCCTTTTTAATAAGAGAAAGAAAGGGAACATGAGGGCCCGAAGAAGGCACAGTGCTTTTACAAATTTTGTTTGAGTTTGGGCAGGCCACAGTCAGTAGGAAAAAGGGGCCCTTATATGGGACCCCATCGCAGCAAATTTTCGGGGAATTTTTTTAAAATTGATTTACAGGCCGTCATGGGGTTAGGAACGGTTTGGGAATGTGGGTTTTTTGTTCTTAAGCTTTTTTTGGGTAAAAAAAGCGAACCGGTAATTTTATTAAATGTAACTGGGGCAAAAAAGGGTTTTTTTTTGTTATTTTTGGATGAGTGAAAGGGAAGGGGGTTTTAAACATTTTTTTTGAAAGTCTGTTCCCCTTTTAAAAGAAGATTTCCCCCTTCTTTTTACCTTTTAGTGCTGCTGTGGCTTGGTGAACTTTTCGTTCCACATTTAATTTATCGCTGGAACAGGGAACTAGAAGTCCCCAAGCAACCCCCATAGTCTCCGTTTGTAACAAGGGGATAGATGAAAGTCGGAACGGTGAAAGTGGGCGGGGCCTTTTTTCCCGAAAGTTTTTTTTCATTTTGTATTAAGGAAGCAAATGAATGATGAAAAATGTAATTGCAAAGGTGTCCATATCCCTTATTTCTATTCACTGGGGATATTTTTTTTGCTTTATTTTTTTTTGCCATGCAGCCCTGTTTTTCCGGGTTTTTACAAGTATAGTCATAAAGGTGGGAATTTATTTTTAAATTTGGGAAATTTTTTGGTTGGGTTAATGCAGGGACAGCCAGCTGGGGAAAAAAGGGTTTTTTATTTAAAATCCAAAACAGAAAATTGGGGCAGGAAGTTTTTAATGACTATTCAGAAAGTTGTTTCATTTAGCATTAAGGAAGTGAAGGAATGATAAAAATTTTTATTGCAAAGGTGTCCATATACCTTAACAGTTTCTATTCACTGTAATAGGAGGATGCTTTCTGGCTTTTGCCATGCAGCCCTGTGATTCTTGGATCCAGTAAGTGCATAAAGGTAGCAACTTACTGTAGTGACTTTTTTGACTTATAACAGTTTTCCCTCCTGAATCCCAAATATTTTAATATATTTTATGGTAAAACCCAGGGGGTTTTGCAAAACCCCTAGTCTTCCTACCCCTTAACCCTTGTTCCCCCTTTTTTAAACTTTTCAGCCACAAACTTTAAATTTTATTTTTTTTGTTTATTTTATGTGATAGAACAACAACATTTAACAAGTATTTGTAAATTTGAAAAGAAAATATACCTATTTTTTTCAAATATTTGAAAAATTAAAAAAAACAAAAACAGGGGTAGCAGCATTTTGGGAACCCACTGACCCCAAAAATTTGTAGGATCCCTTTAAATGCTGTGACGGGCTGCAGTTTTTGGGGGGGGGTCTCCTTACAGTTTGCACATCTAAAGTAAAATTTTTTTTCCCCCATACTTCTTTAAAAAATACCCTCCGGCTCAGTCAGATTGGTTGGCAAACATTTGTGAACAGCAATTTTCATGTCCTGACACAGATTCTCGTTGGGATTTAGATCTGGACTGTGACTGGGCCACTTTAAAGGGGTTGTCTCACTACAAGGATTGCTGCTTTTTATGTTAAAGATCTTGCAAAAACAAGTCACTTTGCAATATGTGTCCATTAACAGTGTCCTACCTGTTCCTAGATATCCCCTCTTGTATGGGCTGCATCAGCTCCTCGGGTCACTATAACTACAGACCTGTTTGATCTATCCTGATAGGCTGCCAACACTGGTCGCTATTGCTACAGACCTGTTCAATCTCTCCTGATAGGCTGCCAGCACTGGTCGCCATAGCTACAGACCTGGCTTCTACTTCAGTCTAGTAGAAGCCAGTAAACACGCCCCGGAATTCAAAGTGAAACCAGGAAAACAGAACTGAGGTAAGATGAATCAATGTAGTGAGACAACCCCTTTAACACATGAAAATGCTTGGGTGTAAACCCTTGCATTGCAGATTTGGCTGTATGTTTAGGATTGTTGTCCTGCTGGAAGGTGAACCTATGTCCTGGTCTCAAGTCATTTGCAGCCTCTAACATGTTTTCCTCTGGAATTGCCCTGTATTTAGTTCCATCCAGGCTTGGACTGGCTCGGTGGGCATCTGAACATGGCAAACCTGAGTTTCTTTTAAACTGTATATACATTATTTGGAAACAAATAACGGTATAGAGATATAAAGGCAAAAGACAAGAGGCAGAGTGTAAGAGGCATGCACAGTAGCTATAGGGTGTACCGCCAGAATCAACTTCACTGGTGGGCCCATCAGAATCAACTCCACAGATGGGCCCCCATGATGAAATTCCAATGGTGGACCCTAGGCATCCCAGTCTGACACTGGCTTCATCCAACTTCCCATCAACTCTGAGCATCTTCCCAGTCCCTGCTGAAGCAAAGCCTGCCCCCAGCATGATGCTGCCCCCCACCATGCTTCACAGCGGGGATGGTGTATTCAGGGGGATATAGTGCAGTGTTGGCTTTCCTCCAAACATAGCCAAAAAGTTAAATTTTGTTCTCATTTGAGGAGAGCACCTCCTTCCCCCTGCTTTCTGTGTCCCCCACAGAGCTTTTAGCAAACTTCAAACAGGACTTCTTATGGCTTTCTCTTTGCTCCTTCCATAAAGATCAGATTTGTGGAGTATACAACTAATAGTTTTCCTATGGACAGATTCTCCCCGCTGAGCTGTGGATCTCGGCTGTTCCTCCAGAGTCACCCTGGGCCTCTTAGTTGCTTTTCTAATTATTGCTCTCTTTGTCTGGGCAGTCAGTTTAGGTGGATGGCCATGTCTCGGAAGGTTAACAGTTGTGCCGTTCTCTTTCCATTTATGGGTGATGGATTGAACAGTGCTCCGCGAGATGTTCAGAACTTGGGCTATTTTCTTTAAACCTTACCCTGCAATACACTTTTCTACAGCTTTATCCCTTGAGCTGTCTGGTTTGTTCCTTGGTTTTCACGATGCTGTTTGTTCACTAATGTTCTCTAACAAACCTATGAGGCCTTCACTAAACAGCTGTAGATATATTGAGAATAAATAACTAGTGTTGATCGAACTGTTCTAGAAAAGTTAAGTTCTAGTAGAACTTTTCAAATTTTTTGAATTTGAACTGAATCGAACATTTTACTGTTCGTTCGAGTAAAGTACTAGTTCTAGTTCGACACGCCATTTTCAATTTCATTTTCAGCGGCTTTCTGCCCTTTTGCCGGCCATGCAATCACCTTTCTGCACTTTTGGCAGCCATCCAATCAGTGCAGAGCATAGAGAAGTGTCATCACTGAGGTGTGGGACTCTCATTGGCTGCTAAAATCACATGACCATGTTATATACATTTCACTGTATTGCCTTGTGAACGCCATTTTCAGCTCACTCTCTGTACTGTACAGACTGCTCTTAGTTAGATAACATTTTCCGCTCCATAGACAGCAATAGTTAGGGAGTTCGGTATTGCTGGCTGCATCTTTCCCACACCCAGAAGCTGCTATTTGGCGACATTTTCAGGCTCACATAACGCCTAACTCTCATATACATGGATATATATTACACAGAGTACTTGGATTTGCTAAATCATACTCAATGCCCAAAAGTTCAGTTTTTGCAGTTTTGGGGGTTCAGTAATTGTATAACACACCGTCCCCAAATCTCCTATGTGTCAAAGGGGCTTTTGGGCAACCTTAGGATGCAGGGTCCCATAGCAGCGGTTACCGCTGCACCTCCTATAGCTACGCCCCTGCTTGCAAGCTGTCCTCATCTTTTCAGTTCGCCATTGAAAGGAATGAAGTATTTTAGCCTCTCAGTTTTTTTCTGTCACTCTTAGAGCCAAATTTTCTTCACTAAGTTGTTCCATGTATCCAGGTTACTGTTATGGATGGAATATGCTGTTCAGTTCTGGGCTCCAGTTTATAGAAGAGATGTAATGGAGCTAGAGAGAGTGCAAAGACGAGCAACCAAACTTATAAGGGGAACGGAGCATCTTAGTTATGAGGAGAGGTTAGTAGAATTGAAATTATTTAGTCTTGAGAAAAGACCGCTTCGGGGGGACATGATTAATTTATATAAATATATAAAAGGTCCCTACAAAAAGTATGGGGAAAATAATTTCATGTAAAGCCCCCTCAAAAGACAAGAGGACATTCCCTTTGGCTAGAGAGAAAAGGATTCAATCTACAGAGGAGAAGAGCATTCTTCACTGTAAGAACTGTGAATCTGTGGAATAGCCGCCTGAGGAGCTGGTCACAGCAGGAACAGGTTGGGGTTCAGAAAGGCTTTAGATACCTACTGGATCTAAAGAATATTAATGCGTACGTAGCCATGTAAAATTCTGGATCCTGGCTGGTGGAGGCTCAGGGGTCAGAGATGGGGTCTCCACTGGAGCAGATTGGTTCTTGCCTTGTGGGTTTCAGGGCATTAACCAGTGGGGAGGCTGGGCTTAAAATCCTTGTCTACCTCCCTTCACCCACATTTTCCCCACCCTTGGTTAAACTTGATGGACACGTGTCTTTTATCAACCATACTATGTAACTCCAGCTTCTCCTGACCTGTACAGGTATAAAAATTAACCCGAACATCTTCTCCCGTTGACTTAAGTGGGGTTTGAGTTCTAGTTCGAATAGAACTTCGAACCGAACTCACAAAAGTTCAAGGTTCTAATAGAACTAGAACTTTTTGCTGCTCGCTCATCTCTATGAATAACATACAGATGTCCTCTATTTACTAATTAGGTAACTTCTAAAGGCAATTGGATTTCATTTTGGGGCATCAGAGTACAGGGGGCTGAATACATTTGCACACCACACTATTTAGTTTCTTAATTTGCAAAAAATTTAGAAGAGCACAAATCATTTTCTTCACACTTCACAGATACTTACTACTTTGTGTTTTTCTATCACATAAAATATCATTAAAATATATTTACGGTTGTGGCTGCAAAAATGAGGAACAGTTCAAGGGGGAGGAAGACTTTTACAACCCTCTGTAGGTAAATATGAAGATAGTACTAATGCAGCAAAGCTGTAAACTGTGTGTGTGGCTAATTAAAGTAGCCAGATCTGTTCTGTAAAATCCATTATTATTCTAAGATTGGTGTGAATGATGTAGGACGGAGTTTTCCGCAAAGGTCTATTAATCTTTAGACTTTGTTTCCTCCTCTGCTCTACAAACGCGGAATAACAAGACTTAGTCATTTTACTTTATTTCCACTGTGTTTGCACAAAAAAAAAAAGTTATCTGCACTTCAAATGCCAAAATCAGCAGGACTTTATTTTTGAAGAAAAATTCATTTTTAGAACATGCAAGATCATGCTTCTGAGCCTGACCGAGTAGTGGAGAGCTGCTATTTGTCACTGTAATTCATATGTTTGCTAAAGAAAAAATAAAACAGCTCCCCCCGTATCATTCTCACTCCGTCCTTTTCTCAGCTAAAACAATGAAGTAACTTTGCAAATAGTCGTAAAAGGCGTCTTCTCAACACAATAATTAGCTGTAAACATAAAGGCAAAGGTAAATAAAGACTATTACCAAATACATTGCTGTTCTGATTTTGCTTCCCTTCAGAACTAGAGCAGTTCTTGTTTACAGAAGGTTTCCTAGGTTACCAACCATCTCTCTCTGAATAGTAGTGGCAAAACCGTGACCTCACTCCCTGCTGTGTCTTATCAGCAGCACAGGAGCTTGTTTATCTTTCTCACAACCAAACTTTAAGCCTTGTGCCCTGCTGTTAAAACCCTTCCATCACGAATGTCCCTATGACAGGCTCAGCTAGGGATAGCAAAGCTGAAATGTCAGTTGCTCCTGTAGAACCTGAACAGGAAGTGGGAGCCTGAAGCTGTAGAACAGCCCACAGCCTGAACGGGAAGTGGGAACCTGAAGCTGTAGAGCCACCCACAGCCTGAACAGGAAGTGGGAGCCTGAAGCTGTAGAACTGACCACAGCCTGAATAGGAAGTGGGAGCCTGAAGCTGTAGAACCGGTCACAGCCTAAATGGATAGCTCTTTCTTTATGTTCAGGCTCTGGGTGGTTCTTCAGTTTCAGGCTCATACTTTCTGTTCAGGCTGTGGGCGGTTCTACAGCTTCAGGCTCCCACTTCCTCTTCAGGCTGTGGGTGGTTCTACAGCAGTGAATGACATTTCAGCTCTGCTATTTCTAGCTGAGCATGTTAGAGGGACATTGGTGATGTAGGGGTTTTAGCAGCAGGCTCACAAGGCTGCAGAGCTCTAAAGGTTTAAAGGGGTTGTCTCACTACAAGGATTGCTTTTTATGTTAAAGATCTTGCGAAAACAAGTCACTTTGCAATATGTGTCCATTAAGAGTGTCCTACCTATTTAGAGATATCCCCTCTTGTATGGGCTGTATCAGCTTCTCAGGTTGCTATAGCTACAGACCTGTTTGATCTATCCTAATAGGCTGCCAGCACTGGTTGCTATAGCTACAGACCTGGCTTCTACTGCAGCCTAGTAGAAGCCAGTAAACATGCCCCCGAATTCAAACTGAAACCAAGAAAAGAGAACTGAGGTAGATGAATCAATGTAGTGAGACAACCCCTTTAAGGCCACATGTATGAAACGCTTTTGGTCTAAAACTCACTTTTTTCACCATAGTTTTCTATGGGGAAAAAGTGAGTTTTAGACCAAAACCATTTCATACATGTGGTCCTAAGTTTGTCAGTACAAGAGATAACAAGCTCCTGTGCCGCTGATAAAAGACAGCAGGGAATGAAGTCACCATCCCGGCCACTGCTGGAGGAGAGAGAGAGATGGTCGGTAGCAGGCCCGGACTGCCCATAGGGCAAACCGGACATTTGCCCGGCGGGCCGCTGGGTCCGGGCCGCAGGGACGGCTCGGAGCGCCCGCCGAGGGGGCCAGTGTTTCCCCCCGGCGGACCCCGAGTGTCGCCGGGCGCATGTACAGGGGCCGCAACGGTCGCATATGTGACCGGACCCCTGTGCCAGGGGGCCGACAGGCACCCCTCGCCACACGGCTGCACGGCCGGGTCACTGACCCAGCCATACAGCCATCACGGCTGCTGCCTACACCGCGCGGTGCAAGCAGCGGCCGAGGCTGAACAGCTGGGATCTTCTGATCCTGTCTGTTCAGCTCCCAGGAGGCCGCGGGGCAGGCGCGCGAGGTGATGATGTCATGGCGCGCCTGCTCCGCGGCCCGCGCTCTGCTGCTGGCGGCCGCTCCAAGACAGAAGAGGAAGCAGAGACATCAGGTAAGTATTGGTTTTATTTTTTTAAACTACTAGCCCTGCCTACCTATATACTGCACTGCCAGCTACCTAGATACTGCCCAGCCTGCTACCTATATACTGCCCTGCCTGTTACCTATATATTGCCCTGCCTGTTACCTATAGACTGCACTGCCTGCTACCTATATACTGCCCTACTGTTACCTATATACTGCACTGCCTGCTACCTATATACTGCCCTGCCTGTTACCTATATACTGCACTGCCTGCCTATATACTGCCCTGTCTGCTACCTATACACTGCCCTGCCTGCTTACCTATATACTGCTCTGCCTGCATACCTATTATCCCCTTGCCTTTTTTTACCTATATTACTCCCCCTGCCTGTTCCCTTTATTTACTGCCCTGAAGGAGCGGCCCGGCGGAGCCAGAGTACCCGTATTAGCGTAATTTGGGCCCCGGGCGGGGGGGAATCCCAAAATTTCTCCGGGGAGGGGGGGGGGGGGGAACCCCAATTAGCGGGACCCCCCGAAAAAAAGCGGGAGAGTTGGCATTTTTGCTTTAAAATGCCTCCCGGGCCTACCTTTTACTGCCCCTTCCCTCCCTACCTTATACTGCCCTGCCCTTCCCTAACAAATTTTCAAGCCTGTGCCTCCCATTTTTATACTCCCCCGGCCTGCCAAATTATGGGGGCCCCTGCCTTTAATTTTTTTCCCGGGGGCCCTGCTGGCTAAATAGGGGCCCCTTTGCCTACTTTATACGGGGCCCTGCCTCCCTAAAAGCCCCCTGTTCCCTTATTTTTGGCCCTTGCCTGGTTTACCGGGCCATCCCTGTTTTATTATACTGGCCCTCCCTGCTTAAATATTGGCCCTCCCTGGTTATTTACGGGCCCCTCCCTTTGGCTACATACTGGCCCTGCTTGCAAAATTTAAGGGGCCCGGGCCGGGGCAAATTTAAAATGAGGGCCCCCCCGGGGTTTTTTAACGGGGGGAAAAAAAATTTAAACGGGGGGAAGCCCCAGCTCCCGGGCTTTTAAAGGGGGGCAGCCCCAGCTACCTGGCTAGTTACAGGGGTGGGCCCCGGGTCTACCTGTCAAATTAATGGGGGGAAAGGCCCCTTGTTTACCTACCAAATTTGGGGTTTCTACCTATTTACATGCCACTTAAATGATTTTTTTTTAAATTTTAAATTTTTTTGGGGTTTAAACCCTTAAGCTGTTTGGGGAATTGAAAAGGAAATTTGCTGGAAAAGAGAGGATTTCTAAGATTTTATTTGTGGTAAATTTTTTCCCGGGGGATTAGTAAAAGGGAGAAAAAGGGAAAATTGCATGCTTTATGGGGGAGAAAAAATGGAAGGGAAAAAATCATCGGGGAAAGAACCACTGGAGGTTTGGGGCAAAAGGGAAAAAGAAGAGAGAACAAACCCCCAAAATAAAGAGTGGGGCCGGGTGGGCCCTGCTGTCAGGGGTCATTTTTTTATTTTTTTTTTTAAGGGCATTTGTTTGTTTTTCATGTGATGGTAAACCTGATTTATGGGGATTTTGAGGGGGGTTGTGGGGTTTTGCTTTTGGGGGTTTGTTTTTATTTTTAAAGTGTGGGGCTTGCCCCGGTTTGGGAAAGCAAGTGCACACCGGGACTTAAAGAGGGGTTTTCTGCACCACTGTTTCTTTTTTGCTTTGTGTAGGTGCTTTCACACAAAGGGGTTTTTTTTGCTTTTTTTTGATGCGTTTTTTGTGCGGGAAATGTACAGCTTTTAATGCTTTCCCTTTCCCTGCACAAAAACCCCCCAAAAAATAAAAAAATGCACCCAAAAATGCTCTGTTGTAAAGCCCCTTATGTGAAATTTTTATTTTAAAAAGGGGCGAGGTGCGAGAACAAGGGACATTTTGTAAGGGATATTGTATGTGGGTGCTGGGGCTTTGTGAGGGGTGATTTTTTTTCCCAGTCTGGCCCTGGTGGGTAGTCTAAAAACCTTCGTAAGCAAGCTAATAAAACTGCTCAGCTCAGAAGCAAAAAACAGAAAAGCAATGTATTTGGTAAAATCTTTTTTAACCCTTCCCCGTTTCAAGCTAATCGTGGGTGGAGGACCCCCTTTTAAAGGCCCCCCTTTTCTGGAATACTCCTGTAGTCTCCTACCCTGGTGCAGTGTATGTCACATTGGACTCTGGATTTGTTAGTCCGTGCTCAGACACATCCATCAGACCCGCCAGTCCTCTTCCTGAATAAATACTTCTGTCCTGACTCAGACACTTTGGTGCTTTCTTGTGGCTTCAGTCTGTTTATCATATTTTGTAACTGACTAGAGACTTATTACACTAATTTCCTGAGTCCCATAAGGACGCAGCCCCATTTTGGCCTTTGGGGCACAGCCCCATTTTTCATATCTAGCATGTGTCACTTTCTATGGTGATAACTTTGGAAAAGTTTTTATTAAATCAATCATTTTGGGTTTGTTTAAAAAAAAATTTGTGATACATTTTATTATATTATGGTGGTAAATTTTTGTTGATATATTTTGTGACTATTTCTAAACAAAAAAAATAAAACTTTAGAAAACAGAAACTTTTAGGCTATGTCCACACTGACAGATTACGATCGTATCCCGGTTTTTTGTTTTTTAAAAGCGCCGGGGATACGATCGTCAGTGTGGTGCCCAAAACGGGAATAGAAAAAACGAGTGCAGCTACACATCGTCTTTTCTTGCCCGTCTTTCGGCAGCGGGGTTTATACAAAGTTTAAATACGCCGGGGCTTCTCGTCTTTTTGACGTCTTCCCCTACAATGATTTTATGGGGGAGTCGGGTAAAAAAAGCGGGCCGCGGCTTTTGCACAAAGCGTGACAAAGCCCCGGTCCTGCATCAGAGAGGGAACGGCCCCTTTAAGGGCCGTTTTTCTCTAGCGTTGACAAGCCCTTTGGTATGTTCACACGGCTTTCGCAAACGTAATTATCCTGCCCCCCCCCACCCTACTGATAAACCCCTTACTTTGAATGTAAAAAATGTGAAAAAAGTCGTGGGGGGGCTAGCCCTTTTGGGGGGGGGGAAAAAACCTGCTCATGAATAAATTGGGGGGTAAATACTCTAAAAAAACCGAACTTACGAATAAGGGCCCCGCTGGGAAAGCAGGGCTGACACTAGTGTGCTGCCCCGCCAGGGGGGGCTAACCCCATGGAAGGTTCCCTTTTAAAACCCTTTGGGGGGA
>JAODAL010011873.1:0-97935 GCA_025379985.1 Phyllomedusa bahiana | reverse complement strand
CACATGGGGGTTGTTTTGAGACGGGAGCAGGCAAAGCGCTGCCCCAGGGAAAAGATCCGCTCCCAGGGCAACAATTTCAGAAAAATTTTTTAAACCTTTTTTCAAAAAAATGGGAAAATTTCAACCAAAATTTCAAAATGACTGTGGTTTGGGCAATTCCTTTATACCCGACATTGTTAAGTTGCCCTTTTGGTCACCGCTTTTCCCCCAAAACCCAAGTTAGCTAGAGAGGCCGTTCTCTCCCGGAAAAAATTGAGATCAATTAGGTCATGTACATGGGAAATAAAATTTCTCAAACAAATTTGAGACTCCACAAATTTCCTGCAGTTTTTTGCATAATTACAATTTTTTTGTGTCCAAAGTCATATCCAATAAATATATTTACACCCACAAGAAAAAAGGTAACAATTTTGAATTGGATTTTCAGCTCCATATCCACCATCCACTAAGCTTTGTAATGGGAACTGTAATTTTATATACAGTCATCTTCCCATCTTATACATAAAGTGACTTGCAATATTTAGCATCTTTTAGTTCGCAAAAATTTTTTCCTGTAACGCATTGTTACTTTTTTTGTCCAAAAAAACAAAGTTTAATTTTTATTATTTTTATTTTTTGGGGAAATCCATTTTTGGTTTTTTCAGCTCTGCCTAAATCCTTCGGGCTCGGATCAGATTCAAGCAGTCTTGTAAAAATTTTATCCCAGGCTTTCTACCTTTCCCCAAATTTGGTGCAGACTGGATTTGGGTTACAAAAAAACAACTTTTCTTAAAAAACTCACCCACAATTTTTCAAAAAATCAAAACATTGTTACCTTTTGCTTGTCATGTCTGTTCTACCCTAAATGCTTATCATTGTATCAAAGGGAAAACCCCTGATTTTACCCAAATTTACACGTAAAGTTTATCACTTAAACAGCGCCGTTATGAGGGAATCGGGGGTTTGGGGAAAAATTTAGGAGTCATCGGGGCTTCGCCTTTCCGACCCACACCCTCTCATAGGCCCCAGAAATGGTTTCCCAAAACCATGTCCTTTCTCTTTCCTTTTAGTAAACTGTTTTTGGGCTTTCTTTTCATCATCTTTAGAAGAGGTTCCTTCAGGGACAACACCATGCGATCAATTTGATGCGTGCCCGGTGTCTGGGCTGACACTGACAGGCTGACCCCTCCCACCCCCCGAAAACCCCTGCAGTAATGTGGCAGCACCCTCTCGGTTTTTGACCTGAACACGCTTCAAATTTGGGTTTACCATGGCAAGACCCGTTCTGAGTGGAAACCTGTGCTGTTTAAACCGCTTATGTCTTGGCCCCCATGCTTTGCTCAGGCAGGGGGCTGTCCATTTTTTTTTAGCCCGGCTATCTTATGTAGAGAAAAAATTTTTTTTCAGATCCTCAGATAATTCTTTTCCCGAGGGGCATTTTAACTTCCAGTGACCAGTTTGAGAGAGTTTAAGTGCAAAATCACCAAATTTAACACACCTGCTCCCCGTTCACACTTGGGGCTTTTTTTTAAATATATTTTTTTATTGACAAAAGTTGGTCATCATAATACATTCCGTACAGTTAAAAACATAAAAAAATATTTAAAACAACAAATAAAAAATTAAACCCCCCAGGTAAGAGTCAAAACGTACTTCCTTTCTTTTTTAAAGGGTTTTGCCACAAAGAAGAATTGATGGAAGCTTTTCAAATGAAATAACAAACATTTTCACCATTCATCATTATTATAAATTCTGGACCGTTTTTGTTTTAGCTGCTCCTTTAGTGATCCATTGTTTACAGCTCGTCTCCAGGGGATATGACCAGGGCTGTGAGCTCCTCAGTCCTGGTCGCACATGCTCAGACATCACCTCTCTTCTCAGGCAGCTTCTGAGTGTTCAAACCCCAGATGCTGTCATTCTACTCCCGTTCTCTGTTCTCCTTAGTAATTAGTCAAACAGTGCAAATAAATAAAAAAGAAACCTCAATCAGAATTGGGATCACTTTACAGCTTTCCCCAGAATTAGCACTCCTAGATATAAATTTTACTAAGATACCGCCTGTTCACAGAACAGTTTCTTTTCACATATTAATTGCCGCTAGAACAGCTATAGCATATCACTGGAAGGACCCTAAGGCCCCTTCTATTACGGAGGTTATCCGCCGTATAAATTTTTAGCTGCGCCTGTGAACTAAGGTTGATTGATCCCCCTTTTTACTCTCACAAAAAACTCTCTATGGGATACTTGGATTTCTCCAGGTAATTACTCACCTGAGGTTTATAACACCTGTATTATTGATTTAATGTTTCTTCTACCAATATTTGCTCATAATAACCATCGGTTAGTTGTTTACTGTTTTCTGTTTTACTGCTTCTCATGCTCATCTGAACATGTACTGATTTCTACCTGATGATATCGAATAGTTCTACCATCCTTTGTGTAACCGTTGTGAATCTACTCTTTTGATTATATTGATTTTCATATCTGTACATGTCAATATCAATAAACATGTTTAAAGAAACCTCAATCAGGTTTGTGCTTTGATAAAGAGAAAAAAAAAAAAAACAGGTTTGGTTCCTGCAGGGATTTGAACCTAGGACCCTTGTGCCTGGAGGCGAAAACTTTACCTCTAAGTATCAACAATGTCTTAAATATATCAGACCTTTCTTTGATACAGAGAGGAAAGGCCTTGGTGTTGTCATACTGCGCAGCGGTCACGATGATCTGCAATTTAAACAAACAAACAAGCCCCTTTGAGCACTCAGAGCTTGATGAGCTGGATACAGGAGGTATGTAATGAATAGTTGCAATACCCTTTTAACTTTAACCAAGTTCCCACCAATCCTTGTGCTCTCCCCCAATCTTCCCATGCATCCACTTCTAAATTCCCTAAGGTACCTTTCAGTTTTTCTGTTAAATAATATTGTTGGAATCGGAACGGCTCCATAATCTCCACAATCTCTTGGTCTGTGTACGATTTGGAAATAAACGGTCTCCACTTTTTCAAAAAACCTCTGGCGTTCCTGTCTTTATTTCTTTCAGTATCTATCTTTTCCAGTACAATATTTGTTTCAGGCATTCCCTTATTTCTGGGACTGTTTTTTTCAATCCATTGTCTCAATATGCACTTCTTTGTCGCCAACAAAGTGAGGTGGAGCCCTTACTAGCCACCAGTTTATCATTCTTGACACTTGGGGCCCTGTAGCACTAATGTGTCACATGACACTGTGGAGGGCAAATGACAAATTGGGCACAATTTGTCCATTTACACTAAGGGACCTTTACACGGCACATAGCAAATAGCAGTCGGTATTTGTATTGTTTTCATGCCGTGCACACAGCCGAAGGGGGACAGCTTTTTTTTTTTTTCGCTATAGCAGAGAAAGCCCTCACCCTTGCATTTTAGACTTGTTCATATTTCCGGATGAAGAATGATCTGTTCTTTGGTTTTGTTGGACCGACGGTGGTCTGAAAAAACCGGTGGGTTAAAAATCTGTGAAGTGGGGAACACGATTGCTAGGTTTTTTTATTTGGGTCCATGATAAAGTTTTGCAGCCGGTTTTCAAAACCGAAAAACTGGCTGAAAAACAGTGCAGTGTAGACAAGGCCTAAGGGGTATACCTACTTTTGTTGCTAGCGGTTTAGATATTGATGTCTGTGTGTTGAGTAACGTTAATAATGATGAATGGTGGAATTATCTATTATTTAATTTGCAACTTTCCACGTGAATTTTAATTTGTGGTAAAACTCCTTTTATAAAAGGACCCTGGGTGATGTAGTATATATAAATTTGGCCCGGTTAATTGAACTATATCCCCTGAGCAATGATCTATTTTGGTTCAATATACAGAGTCTCCACTTCCCCACATTCACAGTTGCAAAATGTATAAGAGCCAAATAAAAAGTTCAATACTTTAATATATCTTCTTTTTAAAAAAACATGGACATTCAGCCATAATACACAGTATGTCCGTCAATACATATAAGGAAGCATATACTCAGTGTTTTTGTATGTTGTGCTGGCTTTCCACGCGTTCAGTGATATCCTATTCACGCTCACCGATTAGGTGAGTCAGGATGAGGTTACGCCGAACGAAATTCCAAGGCAGACTGGACGCTCCTCTCACTTTCCTCAGGCACCCCGATTGGTCTGACGGTTTTTAAAAATAGAAGTTACACTCACCGGCCACTTTATTAGGGTACACTCATGCTGTAACGGGTTGGACCCCCTTTTGCCTCAGGGAATGACTCCATTTGTTCGTTGGCATTAGATTCACAAACAAGGTGTTGCAGCGATGCTCAATTGGTTTCCAAGGGGCCTAAGAGTGCCAAGAAATTTTTCCACACCTTGACACCACCACCCCAGCTGATACCGTTGATACAAGGCAGGGGATCCCAGGCTTTTCATGTTGTGGGGCCATTTTCTGTCCATACCATCCGAATGTCGCTGCTGAGAATCGAGACTCCAGCAGGAACCAGCTAAATGTTGTTCCTATCTTTTCTGTCAATTTTCGATGAGCTTGGGCAATATTGGTAGCCTTCTGTTTCCTGTTCTTAGAAGGAAAGGAGTGGCAACCGGTGTTGGTCTTCTGCTGCTGTAGCCCTTCTGACTCAAAGTTGCGCCATTCTGTGCGTTCAGAGAATGCTCACTTTCTGCCTACCTTGCTTGTAACGGGTGGTATTGGAGTCACTGTTACCTTTTCTATACAGCTCGAAACCAGTCTGCCAAAGTCTTCCTTTGACCTCTGGCTATCATACAATGGCATTTCGCACACAGGACTGCAGCCTACTATCTGGATGTTTTTTCTTTTTTTTCGGACCATTCTAGGTATTACCATAGAGATGGTGTGTGTTGAAAATCCCGGTGGTTCACTGCTGTTTCTGAAATACTCAGAACAGCATTCTTGCACCAACATCCATGCCACGTTCAAGGCACTCAATTCAACCTTTCTTCCCTATACTGGTTGCTGGGTCGAACATGAAAGGTGATTGTATTGACCTTGTCTTCATGCCATAATGCACTGAGTTGCCGCCTTGTGATTGGCTGCAGTAGAAATTAAGTGTTTAACGAGCAGTTGGACATGGTTTGTACCTATAAAGTGGCCGGTGAGTGTATTAATGTACTGAACTTTTTATTTGCGGCTTTATATATTTGCCCCTGGGTGTGTTGGACGTGGAGGCTTGGTTGGTACTTCCTGTGGTGCTAGTAGTTATACTAGGGCTTGTACCCTATGGCAGGGTTTTCGCGGTTTTTGCAAGCCGTGTTTGCGTTTTTTCTGAATCCGCCGAAAATTCGCGCCGAAAATATAAGCACATCAATGGTGCTATATGGAAAACCGTGCAGCAGTCCCCACTGATTGGGTTTTTTCCGTCCGGTGTTTTTTCCGCACGCGGTTCGGCTGCTCAATAACATGAGCAACGCACATTCTTCGTCAGTGCAGGAGGAATCTGTGCATCTCAATGGGATGGGGGAGGGCGTTTCCGCTCATAGCGGAGGAAAAAGACGTCCCCCCCCCTGAGGCGTGGGGACGGGCGCAAAAAAGGACAAATACCGGCCGGCAAAATCTGACCGGGTTCTGTCCGGTGCCCAAGCAGTGGGAACGTCGTCCCTACATCTCTCAGGCTATAGTGTTTTCTAGGCTGCTGTTCCTGTTTCTACCTGCTACTGCTATAGGAATAAGTGCAGGAAGACGACTATGCAGCTGTAACTGTAAAGCTGGATTATGCACACTGATTCAACAGAGTTTTGCCTGATCATTACAGGGGAAAGCAGCCCACTTAGTAACTCAGCATACCAGGAAGCAGCCCAATAGGGCAAATTACCAGTCTGGACCTATCAGGTGGAGGCCTAGTTACAAATTTTGTATTGGGCCCAGTAACTTTAATTTACACTTTTGGGTGAGCTGATTATATCCTTGGGATGAAATGTACGTTTATGCAACTGGTAAAGGCCATGCGGTAAGAGTTTGGTGGGTAGCCCATGGCTCTCACTGATATGGCAACGCTGTGTATATTTAACCCCTTAACGACCGCCCACCGACTTTTTGGGGGACCGGTTGTGGGTTGTTCGTCTACAGCGGTAGTCTACTTTTGGGTCGTGTCGCTGTAGACTACGGGGCTGGACGGTGCACGGCGCCTCTGCTGGCAGGGGAATCGGGGCTGCACTACACAGCCCTGATCCCAGAGCATATCCTACAAGCACCGGGGAGCGGAGGAAATCTCTGCATTCCGGTGCTTTAACCCTTTGATTGCGGCGATGCATTACCGCAGCGCAATCAAAGGGTTCCCCTGTTCTGTCGAGTGATTGGAACACCCGGTGACCCGGCAGAGCTCGGAGAACGGCTGGGCACTGTTCAGACTTGGGAACCTAGAGTGGCCCAGAGCTGTCTGTCTATGAAGCCAGTGACCAGGACACACTGTGTGCTGTCATGAATCACTTGCTGTGTTAGACTGACACAGATTATAATGTATTAGCAATTATGAATATGCTTATACTTATAATGTGTAAAAAAATGTAACAAGTTCTCCCTTATGGGGTTTAAAAAAATAAAAAAAAAAGTAAAAAAAAAAAAAGAATAAAAAAAATTAATAATAAAAATAATTATGTAATATACTTAATTGTGTACAATATTACTCACACACAAAATAAACTTACACATATTAGGTATCCTACGACCGTATCTAAACATGTAGAATTAATCTAATCAAGTTTATTAGTGTGAAATGTGAATGGTGTAAAAAAAAACAAAAAACAGTTTTACAATTTTTTTTTTTTTTATTTCTGCTATTTTTTTATAAGTGTAACTTAAATTATTCCCCCTCAAAAGTTAACTTGTCTAATTTTAGCATAATTTTCAGGCCTGGGGCTAAGGGTTGTCTCACTACATTGATTTGTCCTGTTTTCTTGGTTTAATTTTAATTCAGGGGCGTTTTATTGGTTCTACTAGGCTGCAGTAGAAGCTAGGTCTGTTGCTATAGTGACCTGTGCTGGCAGCCTATCAGGAGGATCAAATTACAGGGGCGCTAGACTTATAGTAACCAGTGCTGGCAAGGACTCTTCAGTAGGATGGAACAAGGTCTGTAGCTTATTAGCGACCTGATAAGCTGATGCAGCCCATACAAGAGGGGATATCTAGAAATAGATAGGACACTGTTAATGGACATGAATAGCAAACTGACTTGTTTTTGCAAGATGTTTAATATAAAAAGCAATCCTTGTAGTGAGACAACCCCTTTAACCACTTTGGAGGAAACCTGATGATACTGTGGTTGTCAGTGAAAGTGTATGTCCATACAGAATGGAAATTTCAAATAAGAAATCCAGAACAGTGAGTGGAAAACAGGACATGGATTAGCCATATTAGATGAGGCTAATTTGTGTCCTCAAAACAGAGTAAATTCCACATAAGAAATGGTAGAAATCTGAAGAAAAAAATGTGCTGTATACATTTAGCCTAATACTGTAAGTGGCTGCATCAGGAACATGTGTGCAGGAGAAAGCAGCAATGGGCTGTCTACTACAGCATCACTTACTACAGCATCCCCTACTACAGCATCCCCTACTACAGCATCCCCTACTACAGCATCACTTACTACAGCATCACTTACTACAGCATCCCCTACTACAGCATCCCCTACTACAGCATCCCCTACTACAGCATCCCCTACTACAGCATCACTTACCTTCTGCACATCACATACTTCTAGCATCCTTACAGCATCACTTACTACAGATTCAACTTCTAACAGCATCCCAATACTTATGCATCCATCTTACTTCAGCATCACTCTTCTAAAGCATATCACTTTATACAGCATCCCCTTCTACAGCATCACTTAATACGAGAATCCCTACTACAGCTTCCCTAATACAGACATTCCCCCTACTATCTGCATCCCCCTACTACAGCTTCTATTACTTACTGCATCATCTTACTTCAGTCCCCTACTTCAAGCTTACTTTCTTCAGCTTCCCCTTCTACAGCATCCCATCTTCAGCTATCCCCCTATCTTACTGCATCACTTTCTACTGCACTCACGTAACTACTGGCTATTCATCTTTACTACAGCATCCCCTTCTACAGCATCATTCTACAGCATCCCCTACTACAGCATACCTACTACAGATCCATCTTACTACAGCATCTTTTCCTTACTACAGATTTCCCCTATACAGCATTCACTTTCTATCAGCATCCACCTTCTAAGCTTCCCCTACTACAGCATCACTTACTACAGCATCCCATACTACAGCATTCACCCTATCTAAGCATCACTTTTCTAACTGATCACCGTTCTAACTGCATCCCCTACTACAGCATCCCCTACTACAGCATCACTTACTACAGCATCCCCTACTACAGCATCCCCTACTACAGCATCACTTACTACAGCATCACTTACTACAGCATCCCCTACTACAGCATCCCCTACTACAGCATCCCCTACTACAGCATCACTTACTACAGCATCCCCTACTACAGCATCCCCTACTACAGCATCACTTACTACAGCATCCCCTGCTGCACATGTCACCACCAACAGGACGAGAAGAGCCGAGACCAAGAGAAGGTGGAGGATGACATCCTGGGAGGGAAACAAGAGAGGGGATATCTAGGAATAGGTAGGACACTGATAATGGACACATACTGCAAAGTGACTTGTTTTTGCAAGGTCTTTAACATAAAAAGCAGCAATCCTTATAGTGAGACAACCCGTTTAAGGTAATTTCACAGTGTCATTTTATAACTATGGGTCTGTTCACAAACGGACTGAATCCGCGTCAGAAGCACAATATTTGACTGCAATCCACATTGTTTCCAATGGAAAATCTGAGTCTCAATGCACACAGCGCTGATTTAATTTCTAAGGAAATTACGAACATAACTGAGCAAGTACAGGTATGTATGCTCAGCTATGTTCAGAACTCTTATACAGATGATTGGGGTAGAGCTGCGCAAGCGCCACCTGTCCCAACTTTTTCTGAAAATGCTTGTGATGACACTTCAGCAGGTATCGGGATGGGTTTTTTTTTGGGAACTCCCATAGAGTCGCAAGCGTTGCTCTATTCATTCTGTAACATGGTTGGCTCATAGTTAGCTATAAGCCGACCTGTTCAGGTACGTTCACACTGCGTCTTTGGGGTGTATAGTGGCGGGTGCTGTACGTACTGGACTTTACTGTTCAGCGCATATTTTTAAAACTCTCTGTGCCGGCTCCCTTAGACTTTAACTTCTTTCTCCAGGCGCGTAATACACGTCGGGGAAAATGGCAGTTATCATAGCTATCAATCAGAGCTATGAGTTACCATATGTGGGCGGCATACTTCGGACGTATTGCAGCACAATTACGCGATGCAATACGCCCAACAAAACGCCCATGTGAACATACCCTTATGCAGAAGTTACTTCATGGGAGCATGTTACTTCATAGGCTCTTATTTAGTAACTGCAAGCAGAGATTTTAGAGGGGTTGTCTCATTACATTGATTCACCTTACCTCAGTCCTGTTTTCTTGGCTGCAGTAGAAGCCAGGTCTGTAGCTATAGCAACCAGCGCTGGTGGCCTATCAGGAGAGATCAAACAGATCTGTAGCTATAGCGACCTGAGGAGCTGATGCAGCTCATACAAGAGGAGATATCTAGGAATAGGTAGGACACTATTAATGGACATATATTGCAAAGTGACTTGTTTTTGCAAGATCTTTGCTTATAATAGATTTTTATTAAACAGTTTTCAGTAAACATATAATAATCACATAACCACAGAATGAATAAAGGCACTACAGTGTTAATGCAAAAGACAAAGCAATAAGCAAAATACCGTCGGGTAGGCCCCTAGCACCATGACCACCTATTTACATATCTACAAATAGAAGAATAGAAGAGTCATGAGTAATATCCTCTGCCGGACGGTGGAGCCCAACGGAACCCCCCCACACCCCCACCCACCGCAGAAGACCGAAGCTCTAAACATCTGTAAATCCAGGTGGTCTCAAAACTACAATGATCATGACAAATAAGAAAAAAGGGAAGGGAAAGGGAGTCCACACCGCTAGACGCCAGAGAAGCACAAGACGCACACCAAGAGCCATGTAGGGTGCATGGAAGGGTTTGTCCCTGTAAAAAATACTTCACTCGCCAAGGGCCCAACCATTACAAGCAGCCCCCCCGCGGGTGGAGGGAGCGGCTGGGTCAAAGGAACATCCCAACCATCACCCCAAAATAGCCTGAAAGTCCCGGGAGGATTGATAAAGGGTCCATGGCCTCCAAGTGTGTAGAACCTTAATAGACTCCTCGGGGCTATGGGCGATCAACTCCTCCATACAATGAATAGAAGACACCTCCTCCAC
This sequence comes from Phyllomedusa bahiana, assembly GCA_025379985.1. Classification (NCBI taxonomy): domain Eukaryota; kingdom Metazoa; phylum Chordata; class Amphibia; order Anura; family Hylidae; genus Phyllomedusa; species Phyllomedusa bahiana. Next base: position 87,606 of record JAODAL010011873.1, on the reverse strand, counting down.
CCAATCGGCGACGGACGGAGGAACGGATTGACGCCAGCGACAGGGAATCACCGTCTTAGCTGCCTGTAATAGATGTCGGGTCAGGGATTTCTTGTAGGAGGATTGCGAGAAGGGAAACATAAATAAAAGGGCCGGTTCTGGGCATTCAGGAATAGAGGTCCCACAACAATCCGAGATAGCCCGCAGAACTTTCTTCCAGAAGGGCTGCAGGACCAAACATCCCCACCAAATATGAGACATAGACCCTGCCTCCAAATTGCACCTCCAACAGGTGTCCGGGACACTAGGAAACCACTCGTGAAGCAAAGTCGGCACCCTGTACCACCTGGACAAAACTTTGAAGCTTGTTTCCTGCGCTTTGCAGGCTATCACTGCCTTGTGTGTGAGAAAAAAGCACTCCACAGCTCTCTTTCCCAGGCCCTACAATAATGAGGGAGATCGTGACAAGTGGACGAGATTAGCCACTGGTAGAGCAGGGAGATCAGATGCCTGGGTAGCGATGGTGCGACACATAGTTCCTCAAATGGAGACAGTGCTCTAAAAGAGACCTTTCTTTTGACAGTAGCAGTAAAGAAGTGCCGAAGCTGTAAATACTCAAATCTATGCCTATCAGATGGAGGGTAATCCTGAATCAGATCCGCTAGGGGTAACAAGACACCCCTGTTGTGTGCCTGCACCATGAGGAGGGGGCGACCTTTAGATCTCCCTAGAAAGGACCGCCCAGAGGTGCCCGGGGGAAAGAAATGTGTAACGGGTTGCGCCGTGGTACGGGGGGCCCCGCGGACCGCACTGCCGGTCGTGGCGCCACCCGTCCCATTCACTCAACTGGCCTCGCTCCCGTCCGGTCCTCGTCCCTGCCGGCCGGAATGCGCATGCGCGCCCCCCCAGCAGCCGCGAGCGCGCGTTCACGTACATTTAAAGGGACAGTGCGCCGGTAATTGGGTAATTGCCGGGCGCTGTCCCTATATAAGTTTTGCACCCACGTCACTTCCCTGCTGGATCTATGTTGCCTCGTGCCTTAGCTAAAGCGTTCCCTAAGTGTGTTCTCGCCCTACCGTGTACCAGACCTCTTGCTATGTTTTCCCGACTCCGAACCTCTGCCGCCTGCCCTGACCTTCCTGCCTGTCCACGACCACGAACCATTGCCGCCTGCCCTGACCTTCTGCCTGCCCACGACTACGATTCCCGGACTACGCTTCTGTACCTCGCTGCACCTCGGCCGCCACCGCAAGCAAGTCACGTCAGGGACGACGACCTGGTAGCCTCACGCCGCAGCAAGTCCATCCCGCTTTGCGGCGGGCTCTGGTGAAAACCGGGGGCTACTTAGATTCCGTTCCCTGGCGTGGCTTAACTATCATCGCTTGCGGTGGTCCGGCGGATCCACTACCCAGCCGTTACAGTTAGATCCAGCCATGGATCCCGCCAAGGTGCCCCTGCCAAGCATCGCGGATCTTACGACGTTGGTTGCCCAGCAGTCGCAGCAAATCGCACAACAGGCACAGCAGTTGGGCCAGCTCTCCGCCATGATGCGTCAGCTCCTCGCATCCCAGCAACAGTCCCCGTCTGCGGCCCCGTCGGTGACTCCGTCTACGTCAGCCGTTCCATTGGCTACCGTGGGACCCAAGCTTCGGCTCCCCTTACCCATCAGCTTTGCCGGGGATCCCAAGCTCTGCCGGGGTTTCATTACCCAGTGCTCTATGCACATAGAACTGATGGCGGATCAGTTTCCTTCGGAGAGGTCTAAGGTGGCCTTCGTGGTGAGCCTACTATCCGGGAAGGCTCTGGCGTGGGCGACTCCCCTCTGGGATAGGAACGACCCTGTGACTGCGGATCTACAGACCTTCCTCCAGGAATTCCGCACCGTCTTCGAGGAGCCGGCACGTGCTTCCTCTGCGGAGACCGCCCTCTTGAACCTTCGTCAAGGCGACTCCTCGGTGGGTGACTATGCGGTACAGTTCCGTACTCTGGCTTCGGAGCTCATGTGGAATGATGCCGCCCTCTGTGCCACTTTCAAAAAGGGCCTGTCCAGCCGGGTTAAAGACGCTTTGGCAGCAAGAGACCTCCCGTCCTCCCTGAGTGAACTAATTCATCTAGCAACCCGTATTGATGTAAGGTTCGCAGAGAGGCAGGAGGAGCTGCGTCAGGAAAGAGACACTGCACGCCCCCGTCGGCGGTTTCATCTGGCCCCGGTTTTTCAGCATCCTCCATTACTGTCTCCTCAAGCCTCTGAGGTGGAACCCATGCAAGTGGACCGGGCCCAGTTATCGGAGCAGGAGCTGAACCGTCGCCGAACCGAGAAGCTATGTCTCTACTGCGCCAGCCCGGACCATTTCCGCAGAAGCTGTCCGCTACGTCCCCAGCGTCCGGGAAACGCTCACACCTAGGAGCCGTAGGAGAGGCGGTCCTAGGTGCAGTTTCCTCCTCTCCACGTTTGATGATGCCAGTGGAGGTGACATCTGATGCTGGTTCTTCGTTCCGGAGTTCTGCCTTCCTGGATTCGGGGTCTGCAGGGAACTTCATCTTAGCCTCATTGGTAACCCGGTTCCGCATACCTGTAGTCCGGCTGGAGAAGCCGCTGCTTATATCTTCGGTCAGTGGGGAGCTCCTCCGTGACCCCATCCAGTACATAACCCGGCCGGTGACACTCCGTGTGGGGGCTCTGCATAAGGAGAAGATCACGTTCCACGTTCTGTCCCGTGCTTCCTCGGCGATCCTCTTGGGGCTTCCCTGGCTGCAACGTCACGCCCCTACGCTCGATTGGAAGACAGGCGAAGTCCTGCGTTGGGGACCGGAATGCCAGAACTGTTGCTTGGAGGTGCCACGCCCGGTGCCTACCACTTCTCCGCCTCCGCTCGTCAAGCCGTTGCCAGGCCTGCCGGCCGAGTACCAGGACTTTGGGGATGTATTCTCCGAGAGAGAGGCTGAATAGCTGCCACCACATAAAAAAAAACCCACTGATGTTGTTCAGATTTTTATATTTAAAATTTTTACTACATTAAATTTTAAATTATTTTTGCTGCTCTCACCCGTTATTCTACATACAGCAAGAGCCAGCATAGCATAGGTATTGCTGGGATCTGTGGTCCTCCAAGCAAGATGAGTACCATAGTTTCTATTCACTGACATGCTATTCTAATGACTTTTCTCTTATTTCCAGCCTGTCTATAGCTTTTATACATGTAAGGCGCATTACTTATGCGCCTAAGTTCCGTAATGTGCCTAACAAATAGGCGAGGCGTGATGAACTTTACACACCATTTATGAATGCACAAAAACCACTTTCATACATCAGGCGCATTATACACTGAAAAGAGGACTCGACTATTCACTTCGATGCGCCTTCCTTCCTTTATAGATGTCGCCCTTAAAGGAGTTGTCTCATTACAAGCTCTCAGCCTAAGTCAGTGAGCCTGGCAGTTGATTTGAGGGGCGGGCTTCTTGTCTGCCTCTTCTTCTCCCTCTTCCCCCCTCCCCTCAGCACACAGAAAGCTCTCCTCTGTAACTTCTATACAGGGGGGGGGGGGGGGGGGGGGGTTTGCTGCCAGAGTTAACCCTGTGTGTGCCTGCCTAGGTCTGCTGCAGCTCTTGCTGCTCGTCTCCACAGTCAGGAGACAGGAGAGGGCTGATCTATGAGTGTGGAGCCAGACCAGGGGGGATGCAAGTGTTCCTATACCCCCTGCTTAGCATACAAATCTGCACATCTCCAGCAACAAACAGACCCTCTCAGAACAGACACAGGGCAGCTGTGAAGTGTTACTATACTCAGGATATGTCACTAGTACACCAGAGCATAAAGTATTCACATGCCTGATCTGTATAGTATTAGTATAGTTACAGCTTCACAGACACATCATGATTATAGTAACACACAGGGTCACTGCTGTCACATCTATCTGTGTCGAGAGCAGGAGGAAGCAGGCACACACAGGGTTAATCCAGGCAGCAGGGACATAGAAGCCAGAGTCCTCCCCCTCCCTCCACTACAGAAGCATTCTGTGCAGGAGGGGCTCTCTGCTCTATTATTATTATTATTATCTTTTATTTTGGAGCGCCCTTGATTCCAGGGCGCTGTACATTTCAGGCGGGTACATAAATAACATTGGTCAGACAATTACAAAGTGACAATAAGTGACTAAACAACTGGTACAGAGGGAGAGAGGTCCCTGCCCGTGTAGGGCTTACAATCTACAGGGAAGGGGTGAATAGACAGAAGGTGAGGGGCAGACATGTTTGTGGGGCGGAGGAATGCAACACGGTTAATGTTGGTTATAGGCAATCCTGAAGAGGTAGGTTTTCAGGTTACGTTTGAAGCTAGTGAGAGAGGGGGAGAGTCTGAGGTGTTGGGGCAGTGAGTTCCAAAGTGTGGGGTAGCACGAGAGAAGTCTTGGAGACGGTTATGTGAGAAGGTGATAAGAGGAGAGCAGAGGAGAAGGTCCTGTGAGGAGTGGAGGTTGCGTGAGGGGAGGTATTTAGAGATTAAGGCAGAGATATATGAAGGGGAGAGGTTATGTAGAGCCTTGTAGGTCAAAGTTGCTAGCTTGAACTGGATTCGCTGGGCAATAGGTAGCCAGTGAAGGGATCGGCAGAGGGGAGAGGCAGGGGAGTAGCGAGGAGAGAGGTGAATCAGACGGGCAGCAGAGTTAAGGATGGTTTGGAGGGGAGCGAGGGTGCTAGCTGGGAGGCCACAGAGGAGGATGTTGCAGTAGTCGAGGCGTGAGATGACGAGGGCATGGACCAGCATTTTTGTGCTCTGACCTGTATTCAGAGGCTGATGAGTCATACAGACCTGACAGCCAGTGAGATAAGGATCAACAGGTCGGCTGCCATAGAGATTTGAGAAGCTGATGTACTCCTACTAACAGGGCTTACTCAAAATCAGTAGGATATTTGTAATGAACATATATTGCAAAGCTGCTTGTTTTTTAAGGATCTTTTAATTAAAACCCAATCATTGTAGCGAGACAACCCCTTTAATGACAAGCTGCAAGCAAATATGACAAAGTACAATTCACATTTCCCGATACTTATTTATACTGATATACAAATTGTGCTGTGAGAGAAAATTAAACGTAGGAAAGGGGAAAGATACCAGAACACCCTTGTGTATTATCGAGATATAAGAAACACAGTTACAGAACTGCTCACCTGATGTGGTTGTACTTAAATGGTACAACGCACTCCAATTACTTGAATATTATCTAGCTGTCACACTCCAGCACTCACGGGTTCCGGCACAAAACAGCTCACCGAGGTTAAAGGGGTTTTCTCAAATTCACAGAAGCTACCAAAGGGGCCCCACTAAAATATAACTTTTAATAAATCATTTAAAATATACACCACAAAATATACCTATAAATCCAAATCATAAACACTAAATATAACCAAATCACCAATCCCTATATACATATACACTTCAATTTGAGCAAGGTAATTATCTATAAACACTCATTTGAGCCAGGTAAATATCTATAAACACTGAATAGTGGAAATTTCTCTTACCATCCACAAATATATCAAAGATAATGTAAATTTTAACTCATTACTCATGGTTTGATGACCCAGAGAGCAACATCCATAACTTTTATAAGGATCCAAAAGGAATAGGGGTCACAAGATTATACACCACCTAGCCTTTCCCTATGTTACCACCTTCCTAGCAATGGAGTAATCGCCCCAAAAGGGATGGCCCCATAAATGATGACTAACCCTACACAACACCCTTACTCTAAAAAGAAGGGCACATACACAAAACAATGTGCAAATACAAAAAACCAAGCCTTCTCATTAATGATTGGAGAAGGCTGCCACATCCCCAAGCGTTCCCACCCCCCCCCCCTCCACTGTTCAAAAGGGGTTCCTCAGGGGATACAAAAGTATATACGTGGCATAGATGCACAGACTCAGCCCTCAATGGGGTCCTTCCCAATACAGGTGGATTGGTGAAGTGGGTTTTCTCACTACAAATATTAGCTTTCAACATGTAAGGAACAGTAAATGATGATTTTTTCAAAACAGATTGCTTTGTTTATTTTTCTTTGTAGAGATAAAAGTGATTTTAGGTTACCGAACTGCTCTGCCCTGCTTTGTTTGTCTTTCTGATGGCATCGATGACATCATTACACAGGTCAGGGCACAGAACTGACAGCAGCATGAGAGATTGAGTGTTATTTGATCTAACAAACAAAGGAGACTAGTTGCTTTTGTTTACTTTAGCTCTGAAACTTCTCTGGACTTTAGATAATCATCTCCTGCTCTCATGTCAGTAATTAGCAGACCTTTGAATACAGATCTGATATGCTAATTCCACACAGCCTTACCAGGAAGAAACAGAATGCATGAATGAAAGCTGCTTTTGGCTCTTTGAAACAGTGTGGTGAGACAACCCCTTTAATATACAGTGCCTTGCGAAAGTATTTGGCCCCCTTGAACTTTTCAACCTTTTGCCACATTTCAGGCTTCAAACATAAAGATATAACATTTTTATTTTTTGTGAAGAATCAACAAGTAGGACACAGTTGTGAAGTGGAACGAAATTTATTGGATATTTTAAACTTTTGTAAAAATAAAAAACTGTAAAGTGGGGCGTGCAAAATTATTCAGCCCCCTTAAGTCAATACTTTGTAGCGCCACCTTTTGCTGCGATTACAGCTGCAAGTCGCTTGGGGTATGTCTCGGTTTTGCACATTGAAAGACTGAACTTCTTGCCCATTCTTCCTTGGCCACAGCTGGAGCTCAGTGAGGTTGGATGGAGAGCGTTTGTGAGCAGCTGGAGCTCAGTGAGGTTGGATGGAGAGCGTTTGTGAGCAGCTGGAGCTCAGTGAGGTTGGATGGAGAGTGTTTGTGAACAGCTGGAGCTCAGTGAGGTTGGATGGAGAGCGTTTGTGAGCAGCTGGAGCTCAGTGAGGTTGGATGGATAGCGTTTGTGAACAGCTGGAGCTCAGTGAGGTTGGATGGAGAGCGTTTGTGACAGCTGGAGCTCAGTGAAGTTTGGATTGGAGAGCGTTGTGAGCAGCTGGATCTCAGTGAGGTTGGATTGTGAGACGTTCTTGTAGATGCAGTGGGAGTCAGTGAGGTTGATGGAGAGCGTTTGTGAACAGCTGGAGCTCAGTGAGGTTGGATGGAGAGCGTTTTGTGAACAGCTGGAGCTCAGTGAGGTTGGATGGAGAGCGTTTGTGAACAGCTGGAGCTCAGTGAGGTTGGATGGAGAGCGTTTGTGAGCAGCGTGGAGCTCAGTGAGTGATTGGATGGAGAGCGTTGTGAGGCTGGAGCTCGTGAGGTTGGTGGAGAGCGTTTGTCAGCAGCTGGCGCTCAGTGCGGTTGTTTTGAGAGCGTTTGTGAGCAGCGGGAGCTCAGTGAGGTTGTTTGGAGAGAGCGTTTGTGAGCAGCGGGAGCTCAGTGAGGTTGGATGGAGAGCGTTTGTGAACAGTGGAGCTCAGTGAGGTTGGATGGAGAGCGTTTGTTAGCAGATGGAGATCAGTTAGTTGGGATGGAGAGCGTTTGTGAACAGCTAGAGCTCAGTGAGGTTGGATGGAGAGCGTTTGTGAGCAGCTGGAGCTCAGTGAGGTTGGATGGAGACGTTTGTGAACAGCTGGAGCTCAGTGAGGTTGGATGGAGAGCGTTTGTGAACAGCTGGAGCTCAGTGAGGTTGGATGGAGAGCGTTTGTGAGCAGCAGTTTTCAGCTCTTTCCACAGATTCTCGATTGGATTCAGCTCTGCATGTGACTCGGCCATTCTAACACCTGGAGACGTTTATTTGTGAACCTTCCATTGTAGATTTTGCTTTATGTTTGGGATCATTGTCTTGTTGGAAGATAAATCTCCGTCCCAGTCTCAGGTCTTTTGCAGACTCCAACAGGTTTTCTTTCAGAATGGTCCTGTATTTGGCTCCATCCATCTTCCCATCAATTTTAACCATCTTCCCTGTCCCTGCTGAAGAAAAGCCCAAACCATGATGCTGCCACCACCATGTGTGACAGTGGGGATGGGGTGTTCAGGGGGATGAGCTTTGTCGCTTTTACGCCAAACATATGGTTTTACATTGTGGCCAGCAATTTGGATTTTGGTTTCATCTGAGCAGAGCCCCTTCTTCCACAAGTTTGGTGTCTCCCAGGCGGCCCCTTCTTCCACATGTTTGGTGTCTCCCAGGCGGCCCTTCTCACATGTTTGGTTCCCCAGGCGCCCTTCTGCCACATGTGGGGGGTCTCCCAGGCGGCCCCTTCTTCCACATGTTTGGTGTCTCCCAGGCAGCCCCTTCTTCCACATGTTTGGTGTCTCCCAGGCGGCCCCTTCTTCCACATGTTTGGTGTCTCCCAGGCGGCCCCTTCTTCCACATGTTTGGTGTCTCCCAGGCGGCCCCTTCTTCCACATGTTTGGTGTCTCACAGGCGGAACCTTCTTCCAAATGTTTGGTTCTCCAGGCGGCCCTTCTTCCACATGTTTGTGTCTCCCAGCGGCCCTGTCTTCCCATGTTTGTGTCTCCGGCGGCCCCTTCTTCCACATGTTTGGTGTCTTCCAGGTGGCTTGGGGTAAACTTTAAACAAGACTTTTTATGGATGTTTGAGAAATGGCTTCTTCTTGCCTCTTCCATAAAGGGCAGATTTGTGCAGTGTCCGACTGATTGTTGTCCTATGGACAGACTCTCCCACCTCAGCTGTAGATCTCTGCAGTTCATCCAGAGTGATCATGGGCCTCTTGGCTGCATCTCTGATCAGTCTTCTCCTTGTTTGAGATGAAAGTTTAGAGGGACGGCCGGGTCTTGGTAGATTTGCAGTGCTCTGATACTCCTTTCATTTCAATATGATCGCTTGCACAGGGCTCCTTGGGATGTTTAAAGTTTGGGAAATCATTTTGTATCCATATCCGGCTTTAAACTTCTCCACAACAGTGGACCTGCCTGGTGTGTTCATTGGTCTTCATGATGCTCTCTGCGCTTTAAACAGAACCCTGAGACTATCACAGAGCAGGTGCATTTATACGGAGACTGATTACACACAGGTGGATTATATTTATCATCATCAGTCATTTAGGACAATATTGGATCATTCAGACATCCTCACTGAACGTCTGGAGTGAGTTAGCTGCACTGAAAATAAAGGGGCTGAATAATTTTTGACACAGTTTTTTATTTTTTACAAAAGTTTAAAATATCCAATAAATTTCATTCCACTTCACAATTGTGTCCCACTTGTTGTTGATTCTTCACAAAAAAAATTTAAATTTTTATATCTTTATGTTTGAAGCCTGAAATGTGGCAAAAGGTTGAAAAGTTCAAGGGGGCCGAATACTTTCGCAAGGCACTGTATGTTGAAGGTTTTTCTGAACAACATGTTCAAACAAAATATTGTAGAATCTGGGCGCTTTAATAATTTACTAAAAGTATTTAAAATGGTGCTCTATATCCAGAAGATAACACTGTAAAAATACATTTATGGGCACTCTAATAGCGTTTAGATGCAAATTAAAATCAATGGGACACATTTATCAATAGTGTCTAACTGTGAGACAGTTCTAAGTTAGACTAGACAGTCTTACACTGCGACACATTTATCATAGTGTTGATAAATCTGGTACAGGTTAGAACGGTCTATTCTTAGTTTGTACCACCTTTAATTTGGCTTACTTTTACGCCACAAACTGCAACAAAGTTCTGGCACATTTTCATTGTATTTTAAGTCACGCCCCATTTCTATGAAACCACGCCCCCTGTTGTCGAGGCCACATCCCCTTTTACAGGCAAGGCACAGATTTATACAACACACATTTAAATAGAACTTTATACTCAAATAGGCGGTTTTGCCTCGATCCCAAAACGAGTTGGTACGGAACCGGTACTGGTTTACTTAAAGGGGTTTTGCCACGAAGTAAAATTGATGTGGGAAGTTTGTAAATTAAATAATAAACATTTTCACCATTCATCATTATTAAAAATTCTGGACTGTTTTTGTCTTAGCTGCTTCTTTAGTTTTACAGCTCGTCTCCAGGGGATATGACCAGGGCTGAGAGCTCCTCACTCCGGGTCTGACATGCTCAGACATCACCTCTCCTCTCAGGCAGCTACTGAGTGTTCAAACCCCAGGTGCTGTCACTCTACTCCCGTCCTCTGTGCTCCTTAGTAATTAGTCAAACAGTGCAAATAAATGAAAAAAAGAAACCTCAGTGAGGTCTGTGCATTGATAAAGAGAAATAAAATCCACAGATTTGGCTCCTGCAGGGATTTGAACCCAGGACCATTGTGCCTGGAGGCAAAAGTTTTACCTCTGAGCTACATTGTAACTACTCACAGCTCTTTAAATAAACAGACCTTTCTTTGACTAGAGAGAGGAAAGGCCTGGTGATGTCATCACATGATATTCAATTCAAATTCAAACACACGTCCCCTTCTGAGCGCACAGAGCTGAAGAGCTGGATGCAGGAGGTAAGAAATGAGATTGGGGCAAAACCCCTTTAAATAAGCACTACTGCTTTATACAATTATTAAGGACAATAAAGGTGCTTTCACACGGTGCTGTTTTGGTGCGTTTTTGATGCGTTTTTTTGGATGCGTTTTTTGTGCAGGAAGGCACAACAATGCTATACATTGTTGCACAAAAAACGCATCCCAAAAAAAAAGCAATGAAAAACGCACCAAAACCGCACCGTGTGAAAGCACCCTAAATGTAGAAATCCAATTAAGAGTTTAATATAGTTTGTTCATTCCAATGTTTTCCATTTATTTCATTAAAAACTTTATTAGTCTTATTGTATTTCCCGCTTATTAGTTGCAGAAAAAAATATCACGGGTTCTTTTGTATTTCCACCGATGGGATCAAATATCTCTGCAGGGACGTAGTTCGGCGGGAAGCCAGTCAGTATTGCCGGCGAATATTAAGTCCCACCATGAGATGATTGCATCTCTCCAATCTCCATAAATGGATTTATCAATTCCATGGTAATGGCAGGGCTTCTAATTTAATTATACAATTAATAATAGTAATATAGGTACGTTTATATACCCCGCTCTGAGATACTATTTGATGGACAGCTCCATGATTAATTAATTAAGATGCAATAGAAGCAAAGTTCTCCGTGAAGCCAATCGGCATTATCAATGAACTCCAGATCCTAGCATGAAAAGATTGTTCTGAAGAAAACTGATTGTATCAATGTGTATGAATATTTAGGGTTAGTTTGTAATATCCATCCTAGGTATCTATTAAATAGACAGCTCTGTGGTTCATTGAGTTGATAAACTACAACAAAAGCATAGGCTCGTTAAGGGACATAGTTTGCCGGGAGATTCATCGGCATTGCTGGCATACTTGAAGTCCTAGCCTAGATTGCTTAAAAGGGGTTGTCTCACTACATTGATTCATATTACCTCAGTCCTGTTTTCTCAGTTTCATTTTTGGATCCAGTGACGTCTTTACTGGCCTTTATTGAGCCAAAATATTAACTTTTTGGATCTTACCAAATGGCTGCAATGAAACAAAGAGTGAAGAATTTAAAGGGGGCTGAATACTTTCTGTACCCACTGTAAGAGGAGCTCACGGGGAGAAATGAGGCTCATCACTTAACCCTTCCAGCTCCTTCTCAGCCTCAGCATCTCTGCAGGCAGCAGGGTACTCTGAACGGAGACGCCACACTAAGCAGCAGATAAGAAGGACTGTGAAGACCACAGGGCACAGTGACTTAAAGGGTTGGTCTCACTACAACCTTCATCTTACCTCATTCCTGTTTTCTCTGTTTAATTTTTGAATTCAGGGGCATTTACTGGCTACCACTGGCTACTACTGGCCTGCAGTGAGGAGCTGTAGGCCACTAGTAGCACCAGGTTTGTAGCTATAGCAACCAGTGCTGGCAGCCTATCAGGAGAGAATGAACAGGTCTGTAACTATAGCAACCTGAGGAGCTGATGTAGATCATACAAGAGGGGATATCTAAGAATAGGAAGGACACTGTTAATGGACACGTATTACTAAGTGACTACTAAGTGACTTGTTTTTTGCAAGATCTTTAACATAAAAAGCAATCCTTGTAGTGAGACAACCCCTTTTTAACATATCTATAATGATGTTCTCTCATGCGCATTACCAAGATTTTAGTAATATCATGAAAACTGGAGTGCCTGTGATTTAATTATGCAAATGGCATTAGTTGGTAATATGAGAATTTCTACCATGTTAAATCTCAATTTTTTCCACCAATTAGAACATACTCAGTTCTTATTCTACATGATATGTACATATAAAATTAAACATGTATGGCCAATTCTGAATTCTATTGTTTTCATTCTCTTCCTATTTTGTCCCTATCCCTATAGTCGAAAATCTTGCCACGTCCATCATGCCGGGCCACGAACGCGCTTGTTTCCCCCAGTTCTCCACCGCTGCTGACTTACCTCTCCTTGCTCCTGCTTCCCTGTGTTCCTCTGCTGTGTTCCGGTGCGTGTGTCCCTGCTCCCTAGAACCCACGCGCCAGCTCTGTGAAATTTAAGGGGCCAACATCCCGGTAAGTGTCTAATTGCCGAGTGTTGACCCTATATCCGCTATCCACCCCCTGACCTTTTAACCAAGTGTTGGTGTTTTGGTGTTCCTGGAGAGTTGCTTTAGCGCTTATCATGCCGTTATGTATTTCAGACCTTCCTGCTTATACCGACCACGTTGTCTTCCACCTGCCCTGACCTTCCTGCCTGTCCCTAACTACGCACCTGCCTGTCGATTCTGTTCCATACTGCACCCGGGCTGCCGCCACAAGCAACTCACGTCAGGGGTAACGACTTGGCAGTCTACCGCCGCACAAGCCCAACCTGGTGAAAACTGGCTCGTTAGACTCTGCTACCTGACGTGGCTTATTCCACTGCTTGCAGTGGTGAAGTGAATCTAATACTAATTGAGTAACACCTATTATGTTCACATAAATGATCGAACAGTGAATTGGTTTTGGATTAATTTTTTTTTGAGTGTTAATTTATAAATTCTTGTACTTCATTTAAACCAAATGACTGCAACGTATTTAATTTAGAAATCCAGTTCATTTTACAATTACTAAGGAACTGGAATCGGTTTATTGTACGGGGTTAAATATGATCAGTTTTTTAATTTCTTATTTAGGGTCTTCTGCAGGATGGTTATTCAAAAAAATTTCTTGATAGACCATGTAACAAGTTTTTATTTTTGATGTTATTTCTGTAATTCTTTATGCGCTTTGACAACTTATTATCAAATAGATCAGGCATCCTCAAACTGCGGCCCTCCAGGTGTTGGGAAACTACGACTCCCATCATGCATTTATATTATCTAAAACTGTGGGCATGATGGGAGTTGTAGTTTCCCAACAGCTGAAGGGCCGCAGTTTGAGGATGCCTGAAATAGATCATATAAACCGAATTGATGGATAAATAAGATTTAAAGGGGTTTATCTCACTACAAGGATTGCTTTCTATGTTAAAGATCTTGCAAAAACAAGTCACTTTGCAATATGTGTCCATTATCAGTGTCCTACCTATTCTGAAATATCCCCTCTTGTATGGACTGCATCAGCTCCTCAGGTCGCTATAGCTACAGACCTGTTTGATCTCTCCTGATAGGCTGCCAGCACTGGTTGCTATAGCTACAGACCTGTTCAATCTCTCCTGATAGGCTGCCAGCACTGGTTGCTATAGCTACAGACCTGTTCAATCTCTCCTGATAGGCTGTCAGCGCTGGTCGCTATAGCTACAGACCTGGTGTCCTCAGCAGCTAATCACTGCAGGCCAGTAGTATCCAGTAAACACCCCTCTGAATTCAAAAATGAAACAGGGCAAACAGGACTAAGTTAAGAGGAATCCATGTAGTGAGACAACCCCTATAATTTTAAAAGTTTCCTTAATAACTGTTGAACAGAAGTAATCAGTGATCAATCGCTCCTCACAACATTGAAATTGAACAATTCTGTTATTAAAGGGGTGTTCCAGGAGTTAAAAATGCTTGTTGGTCTGATGTTGCATGATAAACAATAGAAAATAAGACTCATACTTACCTCTCGTTCGCTTCCATTCATCCCCAGCATCCGGTCCCTTCATTCCCACTGAAGCAATGAACAGAAACGTTCACATGACAGGTGCAGCCAATCACAGGCCAGAGTGGTCGCAGGTGCAGGTGACGCTGTGGCCTGTGATTGGCTGCACTCGTCATGTGAACGATGAACGTTGACTGTAGAGGCGTAACTTCAAGCTCTTGGGCCCTAGTGCAAAAAGTGAAATGGGGCCCCCCAGTTACCGTGCGCCATTTACAATACTGATGTCTTGTTATTTGGCAGAAGGGCTTTTGGGCCCCCTCAGGCTACAGGGCCCGAGAGCAACTGCTACCTCTGCACCCCCTGTAACTACACCCCTGGTTGACTGCTTACTTCCTGGATGAACGGACCGGTAGCTGAAACTGAACGGGAACGTCTGGGAGGTAAGTATGAGTCTTCTATTCTGTATCATGCTATAACAGAACAACAAGCATTTTTAACACCCCTTTAATAGTTTCTTCTCAATTGGTTTAATTTCCTAATTGATGATGCTGAAGGCGAGAGGCTGCCAATGTATTTTTTAAAGTTTACTGTCTCTGGTGAGTAATTTTTTGTTTCTTACATAGTAAAGCCTACAGGACAAGGTCACGATACAAAACTTCCCACTGTTTTTCAAATATTTAATTAAACCAATTGTTAACTTTGAATGTCACAACGTTAAAGGGAATGTGTCATCAAAAAAGTCATTGTTTAAGTCCCGTTTTTATGTTAAACGAATTTTTTAGGAATTTTTTTTTTTTTTTTTTATTCCATATCACTTTCAATATTTTTTAATAATTCTTAAGTCCTGCAGTTTTCACTAGGCCTTGTTTGCACTGCTTTAACAGCATTCAAGAGATGCTTTAAAAGTAGCTTCATGCACATAGGAGAACATAAGACTGACTCAGTCCCATTGAAATTCTAAGGAGAGTTTTCTAGTCATGCTCTGTGACCTGTGAAGAAGTTCACTGTGCAGGAAGGTGAAAAAGGGGGAACTGTGTCTATCTCCTATTGTGACTGGTGGATCCTGTGTTATCTATTCACACCTTTCAGTTTGACTCTCTTTGTGCTGACAATGAGCAGAATCTTTCTCTACAGAACAGGTAGTGTTTGGCTATTATTAGGCTTAGTGGCCAAAGTGATGACTGCAGGACTTAAGAATTATTAAAAAATATTGAAAGTGATATGGAAAATTTAAAAAAATATAACCAAAAATTCTTAAAAAATGTGTTTAACATAAAAATTTGAGTTAGACAATAAGGGGCCATTTTTGATGACAAAATTCCCTTTAAAGTGAAAAATTGAGTTTCAGCAACTGGTTTATTACGTTTTGGACATAGACATTCCTTTTGAGATAACTCTGATGCTTTTTTATTGCTTCTAATTGCTTCTAATTTCTCTTCTAATTGTTTTTAGTTTTTGTCTGGATGAATTTTTCAGCTGCTGTTATAGCCTGTGTATGAAAAATACTATCTGAAGTGCAATTTTTGCAGACTCTTCTAAATTTGCCATTGAGGATATTCCTGATCCATTTATTATAATGGTTCGTGAATAAATGCAAATAGTTGTTAGAGTCTAAGTTTTAGAACTGATGGTAAGGTTATCGTTATAAAGACATACATCCAAGAAGTTGCTCTAATTTTTTTCAATGGTTTTGGTGAAGGAAAATCCCCAAGAGTTAGCATTAAGATACATCAAGAATTCTTCTGCTATTCCGAGTACCTTTCCCCAAATGCGAATAAAAATCGTCGAAAAAATCTTTATAGACAGATATTTTTATATATTCCTATCTAAATAAAAAAAATTATTTCTCTAACAACCCCCTAAACGGGTTTTGGCCTATTTTTGGGGGTAATCGGGTCCCCATTGGTCCCAACCCTGTTATATAGTGGCCTGATCGTACTAAAAAATTTTTTTCTGTATATAACCTTTAGACCCTCTTTTCCTTTCAAACTTTTTCTTTAAATTTAACAATTTATTATCGCCATCCAGAAGGAATTTTACAGCCCAAAACCCTAGATTGTGTTTGATGTTGGAGTTTAACGCTGATACGTCTAAAGTTAGGAAACAATATGAATCTTTTCATTCATAGCCGACAAGGCTAAACCAGCAACAACATAAAAATCTAATAATTTTAAAAAATTTTGGGAAAATGGAAAAATAAATCACAAAAATTTCCTAAAAAAGTAAAAAAACAATAATAGGTACCAATTCCCAAATCCGCATATCCATAAAACAAACTATTTGGAAAGTGCGCTGAAATAACTGGAAAAAAAAATTAACCTTTATTTGAGATTATTAAAAAATTCCCAAAAAAAAAAAATAGATAAAAAAGAAAAAACACAGCACTACTAATATATAGTGGGTATAGAAAATGTAAATGGAACCAAAGGGCAAAAAAAGGAAAGAAGTAGAAGGGAAAATGAGTACCACAGGATAAAGTGGTGTCCTACCTTAAACCCTACCTACAAAAACGTGGGAGAAAACGTCCCAATAAGGACGGTCCCACCTGGAACCTAGCCCTACCACTAATAGCTGTCCCCCTTGACAAATATATGAATGAACAGGATAACGATATGTATATATAAATAAACACATCACCAAAGAAAGTATCGCATGAATATGTTACAGTGTATCCGAGTGATTGTGGTGAATTATAGTAATGCAGATAATATGCACACCGCTATAACAGACCTGGTTAGAAAGACAGCCGGCTGGCTGCTTTAAATGTAGTGGATGTGTTGGTTGTCCCTTTTTCTTGAAGTTGGTAAAAAATTTCTTCAATCATAGAACTTTGACGTCAGTTTTTCTATCCGACTTTATTAATTGCCGTTCAAAGGGGTAATTTACCGGATCAAATGCCCAATGTGGAAAAGAATACATTGGAAACCATGCGTGAGTTCCGTCGCCGTAATACGGAGGAACATCTTTGGGGGACATTCGTAACAACAGAGACACTAACGTAGCAAGACACGTTATGTCACATCATGGTGGAGATCCCAGATGTTTAAAAATTTTATGGGGATAGTATGACTTGCAGACAT
This sequence comes from Phyllomedusa bahiana, assembly GCA_025379985.1. Taxonomy (NCBI): domain Eukaryota; kingdom Metazoa; phylum Chordata; class Amphibia; order Anura; family Hylidae; genus Phyllomedusa; species Phyllomedusa bahiana. Next base: position 70,553 of record JAODAL010011873.1, on the reverse strand, counting down.
ACGCAAAGGAGATCTTAAAATCTCCTCTCTGCAAAGAATCCCCTTTTTGGGTTTATACACTAAACACGATGTCTCCAAGAGGGACTCAAAGACCAACTCAATTGGGTTGTTTTTTGTGATTGAAGTTCCCTAAACATTTTAACATGCCATTTACCCCCATGCTTTAAACATCTTCTTGTTTGTCCTTCTTGCTTTAGGCAGCATTTGATTGTCATCTTACACTATTGTTCAAAAATACTTAAATAGTTTGTTTATTTTGTGGGACAAAAATTATTTTTTTAAACTTCCTCTGTTCGGCTTTAAAAACATAGCCCCAAGAATTTTCGCACTATATTTTTCCTTGATCCATGGCGATGTGCTGCGCGTCCCCTCCGGGATCCTTACTTTCACTTCCGGGTCCGTGATCACTGAAATGAGCATATCATTTAAAATTCAGTGACGTTGGGAAGTTCCAACCCCCCGTTTTTAGTGCCCGATACGCACTTCCGGTTCCTCGACCCGGAACCGGGGCGTTATTATTCTGTTTCCCTGAGTGGCAGGTTAATTTGGACTCTCCACACAGGGCTGGTACTATTTAAGGGGGTTTTTTTAAACCACGGGGCCGCCACCCAAGGAAAACCCGGTTTTTGGAGCCATAGCTCCATTTAAAAACCTTTTCAGCCAAACATCCTGGGTAACATTCTTTAAGTGGGTGTGACACTTTATTTTTTTCATGTCATTATTTTTAGTTTATTTTTGTATGTGTTTTTCTTCTCACCTTTTCAGCCCACTTATTTACCCCCTGATGGGCGTTGTGGGGGCCGAAACATTTTGGGATTCTTGGGGGTTTTGTAAGTGAGAGTCTATGCGGTTGCATATTTTTTGACTATTAAACCCCCCAATTATTTGGCGGGCAATTTTGGATACAGTTCATATCATGCGATACTTTCTTAGGGATGTGTTAATTTATACTACGGGTTTTTGGGGGTATCGTAAGTGGAGGGTTATAGCGGTGTGCAAAATATCTGCTTACATAATTTCACCACAACCCCGGGATACCCTGTAACATATTCATCAACTTTCTTTGGGTTGATTTTTTATTTATATATACATATCGTTATCCTGTTCATTTTATTATTTTTTGTCAAGAGACGCTATTAGTGTAGGGCAAAAGGGGTTTCCAGGGGGCCCCGGTCCTTATTGGGACGTTTTCTCCCCACTTTTTTGTATAGGGTTTAAGGTAGGCCCACTTTACCCTGTGGTACTCTTTTTCCCTTCACTTTTTCCTTTTGCCCGGGTTTCCCCCTTTACAATTTTATATATAAATCAGTATGTGTGTTTTTTTTCTTCTATTATCTATTTTTTTGTTTTGGAATATTTTAATATGGCATTGATACCTGAAATTATTGGTTGCCCTGCAGGATTTGGGGTATTGTTATGCACCTTTGGTCACTGGTAAAAGAATGGTACCGAAGGTGCTTTGATAAATAAGAAGTTTTTTTCATCCTTATCATTAACCTCTTTTATTAATGCTTCATGTAAAAATTGAAGATAAGATTTTTTAAGCCTATCGTAAGAATCATGGTTTGTAATACTATGATAGTATTTATCTTCAAGTATTCTTAGTGCTTTCTTTTTATAGTTGTCGCATCCCTGTATGATGATGGCACCCCATTGTCCGCATTCCTGGTTTCAATATTCAGAATTTTCTTTAAAGAAATCAAAATTTTTATTTCCTGTTTTGAAAGATTCAATTTCCTTTATGTTATAGCCTTAAAGGGGATTTATCGCTTCATCAGTTCGTGTGTTTCATTGTACTTTCAGTTTCCCTCCAAAAAAACCCGGGGCGTTTCTTCCCCCCCACTGGGTGTTTCTTAAATGAAGGGGATGACATCATCCCCCTTCACGTTAGTGCTCCCCCCCGGAGTCCCAATGTGTCTTGTTGAGATCAGGGGAGGGGACAAATTAAACTGTTGGTGTGGAATCAATAGGTCCCGGGGGTCCCCCAGAGCCCGCCCCAAAGCGGGATCCTTGCTGCGGGCAGTCTACCAGGTCGTTTTCCCCTGGCGGGGCTTCCTGCGGGGGGCGGCCAAGGGGGGGTTGGTAAAAATTCTCAGGCAGGGTCGTATCGGGACGGAGGAGGTAGGCAGGCAGCTTTCTGATTCTGTAAACGGGTGGACAGGCCAAGAAGGGGGGGGGGGCAGGGCGCACGGGGGGGGGGGAAGATTTTATTGGTCGGGTTAAAAAGGGGGGCAAGGGCACGGTAAACGGGGGAAAGGGGCAAGAAAAAGGCTTTCTGGGAAGCTTTTTTCCCCCGGGAACAAACACCAAGGGGGGGGCGGGAGGCTGCCAGGAATGGGGCCGGACTTAAATAGGAGCGTGCCCGGCAAATGAAACCCAAAATTACGGCGCACTGTTTCCAAAATTCAAACTGCTGGGGGCCCCGGGCCCTAGGGGGCGGAGCCCCGCGCCGCGGGAGGAGACAAACCCGAACAGGAAAACGGGCCGGGTAATGCACGCGCGGGGGCAGGGGGAGGGGGGGACCCCAACCCCACGGGCGGCGGGGGGTCCGCAGGTGTCCGGGCACGGATGCGTACGCCCGGGACGGGGTTTTTCAGGGGGGATCCGTGACAGTTACCCCCCTCTTTGGCCCCCCCCCTTCTTGGGCCCTCCCTCTTTTTGGAGTGAAGGAATTTCGGGGCAGCTGGGGTTCAGGATTTATCCCCGGGTCCCAAGACCTCCCTTTTAGGCCCGAACCCCTCCGTCCACAAAAAATATCTTTTTTCCCCCTGTTCCCCATACCCAAGTCCCTTGACCTCGTGACATAGGGCCATCAGCCAAACGAGGGAAAGGGCAGCCCTTTTAGAAAAAACGGTTAAGAACAGGGGTTTTCAGAAAAGAACTGGAACGAGTTTGGGGTCCATGGAGGAGGGAGCCAGAGTTTGTAGGAGACCGGGGGTTAATGCGGCGATAACCCCAAAGGGTCCCAGAAAAGGGGGGTCCCAGTTTGTGGGAAGGATCTTAAGGGGGAATATCTCCCCGAGAGCCACACCTTTTCACCCCGGGGAAAAAGACAAAAGGGGGAAGGATTCTTTTTTTATCCGCTTGACCTTCAAGCCGGAGCGAGAAGTTGGGGCTGGGGGGCCCAAAAGTCTTCATGTCCTGGACCAGTGGTTCGCCCCCGGAACCTCGGATTTGGTCCCGAGGGAGGGGGGGGTTTTGGGGGGCCCGGCCATAAACAATGTAGAAGGGGAGACCCCCGCGACCCTGAAAAACTAGGGAGTTAAAAGAAACTCCGCCTATGGCAGCAAGTTGGACCCGTCATCTTGGCGTGCAGAGACGAAGTGGCTATCTAACCTCCCAGATGGTTTACCCTCTCCCCTGGGCCCATTTTTTGAAGGGGGGAAGCCGAAGGAAAGTCAGCTTCACCCAAAAGTTGGGCAACAGGGCTCGCAAAACCTGGAGACAAATGGGGCTCCCCGGTCCAGAGATTTGTGAGGGAGTCCAGCAGACGGAAACACGTGAAAAAGAATAGCTCCGCCAGGGGGAGGCAGACGGCAAAGGCCGGCAAAGGGACAAAAAGATCCCTCTGGAGAACCGTCAGGATCACCCAAATAATTTTTGCCAGACAAGGAAGTCGGTTATAAAGTCCATAGAAAGTTGGTCCCCCCCGGGGGGGGATGGGTATGGCTGTAGTAGGCCCCGGGCTTGTGACAGGGGCTTGTTTCGGGGACAGGGTTAAAAGACTGAACGAAGTCCTTGACATCCCTCTTGACTTGGCCAAACCCAATAAAACCGGGGTATCAGAGGAACGTTCTTTTCGGGCCCAGATGACTGGCCACCAGAAATTCCCCACTTTAAAAAATAGTCTGCGGAAGCAGGGGCACATAATCTTTCCAGGAGGAACCCTCTTCAATGGAGCTTTCCAGTAAGACTTCTGGGGGAAATTTTACCCTGGGCCCCCTTTTTGCGTAAAACTGCTCCGGCTCCACGACAGGATCCCTTCCAACTGAAGGGATTCGCGGGGATCCGGGCGCGAAAGGTAGATCCGTAGAGAAGGGGGGACTTTAGCTTTCGAGAATGCCTCCCTTCCGGTTTCGAGGGGCCACCTCGTGGGTTAGCTTTTTCTTGGAAAGGGCCACTATTGAGCCCACCTTTAGAAGTTGGGGATGAATTGGGGGTAGTAAGGGTACAGAATCCCAGGAAGCAAAAGTTACTCCAACACTGGGGGTGGCCACTGGAACACCCGGGGCGTTTTGCTGGGTCCATCCAGGCCTTGGTCAGAATTTCGGAACCCCAAAAAAAGGGGGGCTAGTCTATGGAAGAGGCACTTCCCCAGCTTTGGGAAAAAGTGGTTCTCCCCCAAAGCTTCAAAAACCCGAGAACATGACTGCGGTGGGGTCAGGTCAGGAAGACACCAAAATTTTTTTTCAAAGGGAAACCACCACGCAGGTTTTTAAAGAGGTCCTTAGTTTTATTCACGACTCCGGAAGATGCAGGCGCAAAAACAAAGTCCAAGGGCTTTTCCAAGGAAACTCAAAGTGCCCATCCCTGGTGTTAAGGCCGTCTTCCCATTCATGCCCTTGGATTCCAACCAAGTTGTAGGCCCCTCTCAAAACCCAACCCGGAGAAATCTTTGGCCCCCCCAGACGGTCAAAAAAGTTTCCAGTGGAACAAAAAGCAGTGGTACCAGTTTTTTTTTTCCCGGGCATGTTCAGACCCGGGAGTCAGCAGGGCCGTAATCGCCTTTTCTTTTACAAAAAGAACCCCCCATCCGGGGAGACGTAACTTTCAATGAACCCCTTTCCCGAATTTCCTGAAAAGTACTCTGACATGGCTTTGGGTCAAAGGAAACCATAATGGGTTAAAACTTTTCCCCCGGGGGGGACTGGTACCCGGAAAAGTCGACGGGCAATGTACGGGATGGGAGGAAGGGCTCTTGGCTTTTTCTCTCGGAGAACCATCGGCGTACTCAGGAAATTGGGGGGCAGTCCGGGGGAAAGCTCTAAGGGCGAGGGGAGCAGGAAAGCACCGGGCAGGGGCCACCAACACCCCCCCCACGTTGGGGGCCCCAAGATCATTCCGAATCCGTCCAGGGGGGGAGGGGGCCCACCATGGAAGTCCGAGGGGACCGCTATAGGGCAGGCAACAGTTAAAGGAATTTCTTCCCTTTTTGCAGCGCCCCCACATGGGGACAGGGGTTGGTGACAAACGGAGGGGTCGCTAAGCACTCCCCCCTACAACAGATGACAAACGGTTTTTCCCCAAACGGCCCACCGGAAGCCCCTGCTGCTTCACAAAAGGCTGGTGGTGAAGCCCCCAGCCGAGCCCCAATCCAAAACGCCGGAAAACCCGAACGAAGTACCACTTTTACACGACCTCACAGCATCAACAGGGGTGGGAGGGGGGTTTTCCACCTAAAAAAATGCCTCTCCCACCCCATCCAAAATGCGGGGGGTTTCCCCCCAGGGTTGGAACGCTTGGGAAAAAAATCCTCCGGAAAAAGCTCTGGGCTGTCACAGTAGAGGCAAAAGTTCCCTCTGACCACGCTGTCCAGTTCCCCTTAAAAAATGAGCCCGATCCACCCCAAAGGTTTCCCCAGTAGGTTTTGGTGGGCGTAGCAGGGGGGCCCCTGGAAAAAAGGGGCCCCAGACGGGAAACCCGGGGAGGCTGGGCTAACAGTTGTTTGAGCCAAAATTTCCCCCTCCGTTTTAAAATGAAGCGCCCATAATTGGGGGTGGCCAACCGGGTCAGGGCCCCAAAGGGAGGACGGGGGTTCTTGGCACTAGTACATCCCTTAATTCGGGCTCGAGAGCCCTTTCTTAAAGGTGGCGCACAGGCGGGGCCCGTTCAAACAAAAGTTCTTGGAGGCCCAAGGTACGGAATTGCAAAACCGCGATTTTTCCCCACGGGGCAAACTCCTTGCGGGTTTAGGAACGCTCGGCGGGAAATTGCTGGGGAGGTTCCTCGAAAACACTGGAACTCTCGAGGGTACTGTAGATCCGCCGTCACGGATCGTTCCTGTCCACAGCGGGGTAGCACATCCCAGGGCCCCCAGAAGCAGGTGACCACAAAGCCACTTTTGCACGTTTGGAAAAAAAGGGAAATTTACGGCCATCAAAATCCAAAGTGCAGGAACATTGAAGTGATGAACCCCCGCGAATTTTGGTTCTACGTCATTGGGCGGGAGCGAAGACGAACTTGGGACCCCTCCCAAGCCACGGGAAACCGCTGAAAGGGGGAACCACAGGAGTGCAAATTTTCTGCTGGGCGTGACGAGTTGGCTGCAACATGGGGGGAGTAGCTCAGCTGCTGCGCCTGTTGACCTAGTTGCGGACACGGGCAACAAAAGGGCGCAGTCCCGGGAGGCTGGGTAAAAGGCACCTTGGGCGGGGACCATTGGCCGGATCCTACTGTAACGGGCTGGTGTGGGTCCATGGACCACCGCAGGCGAGGTGGAAGCCAACCCCCAGGGGAGCGGGAAAAACTAAGTAACCCCCATTCACCAGAACCCCCCCCAAAGTTGGGGTGGACTGCTGCGGCGGGATCACCAGGTCGCTTTCCCCTGGGGTGGGAATCAGGGGGGGGGTGGGTACAGATTTACAGGCAGGCTCCCTAGCGGGGACAGGCAGGAGGTCCCGGACAGGGGCTCTGGGGTTCGTAAAGTGGACAGGCAAAAGGGGCCCGGGGAGGCGGAAGATTCGTGGTGGTAAAGGGAGCAACGGGACGGTACAGGGAAACAACACAAAGGGTTTTTTGGAACGCTTTTTCCTAGGGAACAAACACCAAGGATCCGGCAAGGCTGCCAGGAAGGGGCCGGACTTAAATAGGAGCAGTGCCCGGCAATGACCAATTACCGGCGCACTGTCCCTTTAAATTTCAAACTGCCGGCGCGTGCCCTAGGGGCGGAGCCACGCACCACGGGACGGAGACAGGCTGAACAGGAGCGTGGCCGGGTAAGTGCACGCCGGCGGGGACAGGGGAGTGAGCGGACCCCGAGCCCGACGTGCGGGACGGGGCTCCGCTAGGTGTCCAGGCACGGATGCACCTGCGACCCGGAACGGGGTCGCAGGGGCATCCGTGACAGACTGCACATCCGTGCTCCCCCTCCCTCTCTGTCTGACTCCACATGTCACTGTGTCGTTCCTCTCCCTATGCAGTCTTGCTGTTTGTTTACATAGCACACCCTGCATTCAGTCTAGACAGTCTTCTATGAACTCAGAGCACTGATTTCTTCTCCTCTCACAGCTGGAGGTTTGTTACAGTGGAATCCAGTCTTCTATGAACTCATCCAGAACAGCACAGATCTGTCTCCTTTCTATGTTTACATGCAGCAGCATTAGGCACCAAGCACAATTCTGCTGTTTTCTTATTGTATAAGCAGCTGCAGTGTTACTGTGCAGCTGCTAACTGTGCAGAGTGAAATGTTGCCGACCCCTTATTCTGAGTGAGTGAGGCAGGAATGCACGCTCCAGTGAATACCGGGGGCCAGACAGAATGTAAATTAGTAGAGCCGTCAGCCAATGAAATGAAAGGAGGAGGGATCCGACCGGCACTGGGGAACAGTGTTTACACAAAACGAAGATAAGGCAGACTGTGAAAACAAGACAGCTTTGCAAATGACAGCCAATTGCAAATTTGCTTGTTTTCACTGTCCCCTTATTCTGAAGACCATTTAATTAAATGATACAAACCCTTTAAGCTGTCTTAAATCTGGAATTGCTAAATTTTTAAATACATTTATGTGGTTTCCTTAAGCCCATAAAGAGTAAAAGGTAAATTTCCCTTTGAAAATGTTTGTATCATCTACTGTATAACCAGAGGTGGAATATCTTCCTTTTTCCTTAACTCTTTTTTCTTTTGTGTTATTGCAAAGTATCTTTTAAGAGTAAGTTTACATATAAAGCGTTGGAAATCCTTATATACTGTGAAGTGATTTGATTATACAGGCAGAAATGTAAACCTGTTTGAAGTAGATAATTCTAATCCTATAATTGGATTTCTACATTTATTGTTCTTATATATTTGTTTTAAGCAGTAGTCTGTATTTAAAGGAGTTTTATCATTACACTCTTTCGCTGACTTGAGCTGTTTCTATCTGTTGCATTTTCAAATCAGGGGCGAGTCTCTTCTGTAAGTAGGTATGCCTCTCCTGTCAAGAGGTGTGTCTCCCCTCACTGAAGAATTCTGACATCATCATTCTGTGTTAGTAGGAGAAGAGAGAGGATGTCACAGCTCTGCAGACCTCCTTTAATGGTTCTCATGTCTGCAGAGCTGTCACCTGCCTCCCAGGCTGCACAGGCTGCACAGGCTGCACAGGCTCCTTGTAACCAGAACACCTGCATTGCTGTAACCAGAACACCTTCATTGGTGTAAGCAGACATACATACAGCCTGAACTGATGAAGCAAATGTGAGAAATGCACGCTTCCCTCCCCCTCCCCCCGTTATGAGGCAGGAGGTAGAGCAGACTGTATAAGGCTGTTATAGGGAGGGAGAGCAGTGTATAATGCTGTGTTATATGGGGGAGAGCAGCGTATAAGGCTGTGTTATATAAGGAGAGAGTGAATCTAGCAGCTAGAGACTCAGTAATTGCCCAGATCCTTTACATAGAGCTATCACATAGAGAGAAGCTGAGACAGCCCTTGTTATACACACACAGTCATCTCAGGCAGTTCCTTTCACTTTCAATTTCAACAGCTCAGGGAGGAGTAAGCACAGAGTGCAGGCAGCCAATCACAGCACAGGGGGCGTTTCCCATTCAAGGGGCGTGTCTGAACAGGCTGAAGGAAATGTCAGTCAGCCAATCACAGAAAAAGGGACGTGTCCCGTCCACCTGCTGCAGAAATAGCTATAGATGCACAGATTAGCTCAGATCTGCTATACTAAGTGACTAAGGTAATAGAAACCAATTGCAAAAGTGCTTATTTTTACTGTCGCCATCATTACAGATATGATCCTTGTAGCGATAAAACCCCTTTAAGTGAACCGATACTGGCACTATACTGACTCGTTTTGGGATCGAGGCAAAACCGTCTCTCCGATCATAAAGTTCTAGTCATATGCATATTGTATAAAAGCTTGAGGAAGCGTGAGCGATAACATGGGAAACGTTGATTTTAATGTATAGATAAACTGTTTTACAGTGGCAATAAACTGACAGATTTAAGGTGTTTTTACAGTGTATTGTTTTGGATATAGAGCCTCACTTTAAATACTTTTAAATACTATTAATACATCATCAAAGCGCCCAGATACTACAATATTTCGTTACTTATATTGGGTATGTTCACATGACTTTTTTTGGGCAATTTTTATTTTATCCCATTTAACGCGCTGGAAAACATCCCAATATCAACCTCAGACAAGGTTCAAACCTTGCTTCATTGAATATAATGTATAATATGCTTTGTCATTCCCATGAAGCGTTAATTGTAAGCAGTTTGGAAGCAGTTTGGATGCAGTTTGGACGCAATCACAGCCGTAAAAATATATGTAATTTCAGTTCTTGAGGCGTTTATTGCTCATAAAATCCCCATAGGAAACAATGGTAATAGGATTTTTTTAAAATACGCTTCAAAATACTCCTCTAATCAGGCGTTTTTGGAAGCTGATTTGGAAGTTGATTTTGAAGCATAAATTTACACTTTAAAAAGCGCCATGTGAACAAACCCTTATGCATTATAGACAGTTTTTTTCCCCGAAGGACTTTATTTATGATTGTTTAGCCATATTCCAGGGAGCCTTTCATTCAATCACAGATGAACCCCCAATTCTGCATCTGTAAAGCAAAGGAGCATCTCCAACTTAAAAAAAAGGAAAAGTAATGTCTATAATGTGTCAGTTGTTGAGACATACATTTTTAATAAGAAGATTGTTAATTATAACATTATAATCTTTCAAAATGACTTGTCAGCCATTACTGCTTCTCTCAATGTTGTCTTCTATTTCTTTAGACTTCTGGAAGGATGAACCTGTTTTGTTAAAGCTAACCTGTTAGGTGGTTTATGCTACCTTATCTGATAGCAGCATACTATAGAAGGAGAGAAGCTGAGCATTGAGATATATAGGTTTATATGTGTTGATAGAACTCCTAGAAGAGACAGTGAGAGTCCTGGTTATCCCAATCACTTTTAGAAGTTAACAGATTTCCCGGTATCGGTGTGTGTAGACAGCAAACTGTCAATCACGGTATGTGGTCGGGGTCTGCAGGACATTCCCTTTGTCTTTTGGGATTCCTGTCATGATTTACTCTGCTTTTTTCTCAAATCCTGCTGTCCTGAGTGGCGCCCCGGCCCGTGGGCCGCGGGCGCACCCGTGTCCTCCCCTCGGGGTCCCTGCCAGGGTCGGGTAGTGCCGCTGACTGCGGGATGGGCTACGGCACACTCGCTCCACTAACTTACCCGACCGCGCTCCTGTCCCGTCTTCTCCCTCTGCCAGGGCGCGCGCTCGTTCCTGTAAATTTAAAGGGCCAGCGCGCCGGTAATTGGACAATTGCCGGGCGCTGACCCTATATATTGGTTTGGTCCACGGCACTTCCCTGCTGGATCTTTGTTGCCCCCGAGCCCTAGAGAAAGCATTTCCATGTACTGTCGTCTTGCCGTGTTTCTGACCTCTGTCTACGCTTCTCGACTCTGAACCATCGCTGCTTGCCCTGACATGCCTGCCTGTCCACCACTACGGTTTTTGTGTTACGTCTCGGTACATCGTTGCACCTCGGCCACCACCGCAGGCAAGTCATGTCAGGGGTATCGACCTGGTAGACTCCCGCCGCAGCAATTCCATCCCGCTTTGCGGCGGGCTCTGGTGAAAACCGGGACCTACTTAGATTCCGCTCCCTAGTGTGGCTGTTACCATCGCTTGCAGTGGTCCAGTGGATCCACTACTCCGGCCGTTACACCTGCTCATATATAAAGTCATTCATTGGGATGCCAAAAGTATTTATACCCCTTGAACTGTCATTTTTAGACATTATAACCATTAACTTAAATGCATTTACTGATATTTTGTGATAGAGCAAAATAAAGTAGCAGGTATTTGTAAAGTGTAAAGAAAATGATGCATGATTTTCCAAATTTTTGCTAATAAACAGCTGAAAAGTGTGGCATGCATATGTATTCTGCCCCCTGTACCCTGGATACCCCTAAATACTATTGTCAGGAATCTCCTGCTATGCCTTGGAACTTGCTAACTGTGTTTGCCCTTAAGTTTGCCCTCAGTCAAGATGGTGGATTGTGTCTCAGATGGGTGCCACCGTGTTTCCTGTGTCCTGTTTCCTATATAAACTCCTCAAGCATATTGCTCATTGCTTGAGAATTGTGTTGAGCTCCTGCTTGCAGTCATCTCGCCTTAGAACTTGCCTTCCAGTTTGTTCCTCCTCCTTGTGGTTTACCCTGCTAACTTCAATACCTGCTGATTCTCTCGTCGGCTCTCCTCCTGACCTCGTCTGGATCCTGTCTTCATTCCTGTTCCAGTCTGCTGTGTCTTCCCTGTGTCTAGGCCTAGTCCTCGCCATTGGATACCAGCTGTATACACTAGTATCGTGACAATTATCCAGTGTGATAATTGCCTTTAAAAGTCATCTAATTAGTAAAGAGTGCATCTGTCTGTAATTTATTGTCATTATAACTACAGCTGTTTTCTGAAGACCTCAGAGGTTTGTTAGAGAACAGTAGTGGACAAACAGCATCACAAAAACGAAGGAACACACCAGACAGCTCAAGGATAAAGTTGTAGCAAAGTGTATTGCAGGGTTAGGTTTTAAAAAAAATAGCCCAAGGTCTAACCATCCCACAGAGCACTCTTCAATCAAACATCTGTAAATGGAAGTAGTATAGCACAGCTGCTGACCTACAAGGACATAGATTCCACCAAAAAAGTGACAGGTCAGCTAAGAAGAGCACTAATCAGAGAATCAGCCACAAGGCTCAGGGTCACTCTGGAGGAGCTGAAGAGGTCTACAGCTCAAATGGGAGATTGTGTCCATAGGACAACTGTTAGTGGTATACACCACAAATCTAGTCTTTATGGAAGAGCGGCAGGAAGAAAGCCCATTTTGAAAGCAAGCTATAAGAAGTCCCGTTTGCAGTTTAAAAAAAGCTATGTAGGAGACACAGCAAGCATGAGGAACAAGGTGCTCTGGTCAGATGAGACCTAAATGCCGAATGTTACGTGTGGAGGAAAGCCAACATTGCACATCACCCTGAACACACCATCCCCACTGTGAAGCACGGTGGTGGCAGCATCATGCAGTGGGGATGCTTTGCTTCAGCAGATATTGGGAAGCTGCTCACAGATGATGGGAAGATGAATGAAGCTAAATATAGGGTAATCCTAAAGGAAAACCTATTAAAGGCTGCAAAAGATTTGAGACTGGAGTACAGGTTCACTCTCCAGCAGCACAATGACCCTAAACATATAGCCAAAGCTACACTTGAAGGGTTTACATCAAAGAAGATTCATGTGTTACAATGGCCCAGTCACAGTCCAGACCTAAATCTCATTGAGAATCTGTGCCATGACTCGAAAATTGCTGTTCACAAATGTTCTCCAACCAATTGGACTGAGCTGTAGCTATTTTACAAAGAAGAATGGGCAAAACTTCCAGCCAAATTGTTACTGAATGTAAACCATTACACTAAGACCAATATTACCGCCATGCAGTGACCACATATAATTTACTAAAGTATAATTATTAAAACATAACGTTTATTCAATAGACGATTAAAAGGCCACACCACACTGTGAAAAATAGTTTTTACATATCATATTATAAATTTTGGAGGGGATATACTGTGAACCTCATAACAAAAGAAGGAAGCTGCGTGTATCTGCAGTATACACCGAAAAATCAGAAAATCAGAAATCAGAAATTTTGGGGCCCCAAACAGCCGGAGCGTCTGCCACCCCCCCCCCCCCCCTCCACTCCGTCCCTGTGGGCGCAAAACAGTACGGCGCAATTATGGGGGGTTTTTTGGGGAGTCGCGCTGTATTGCACCCCCTGGCGCGGGGGGCAGTAGCCACGCTGTCCCATGACATGCATTACTCGCAGCGCGTATTGGCGCAAGTAAATGACAGCACTTAACACCAGCACTTCAAAATCTGTAATGGAGAGGATGAGCGCGTAAGTCCATAGTTCCACAAGAGTAATCCTAAGATTACCAATTTAGGAACGAAATCGCTTGCATTGGAGGACAAATATAAAAGCTCAAATGCGTGAAAAATTAACAACGTGTGGTATACCCTAGATCTTTTTAGAGAGTAAAAAGCATTTTAAAGAAGCTATGGCTTTAGTTTAAAAGCTATTAAGTCACTCCAGACGGAATAATGGCTCTGTCAGATAGCCAAAACCACTTGTCTTTGGGGGAATTGGCATAAAAAATACTGAGAGCCACGGTGGTCAGCACATGCGTATGTTTGCTTCCACCAGATAAACTCTCCGTTGGGTCAGGATGAATAATATTGGGTAATCCTATAGGAAAACCTATTAGGTGAATGGGATTTGAGACTGGAGTCTTGATTTATATCAATGATAAAATACAGGGACAGGCTAAATGGGGTTTACTCAAGACATGTGTTTAAAACCCAGTCACAGTCAGCCTAAATCTCTTGAAATCTGCCTTTGTAAAAGTGCTGTTCACTGGTTAACAAATTGCAGAGATTAGCTTTTTTACGAAATTCCTATAACTAGTGAGGACATTACAAAGACCATAAATTGCAGAGATTTAGTGCCGAGATATTAAATTTGCTAAAGCTATACATTTTTAAAAAACGTTATTAAATAACGTTTAAAAAGGCCCCCAGGAGTAATACCCTATTTTATCAAAAATATGGGTCAGATATACCTTGTATATTAAACATAAGGAGGGGGCCTAAAAAAAATGCGATTCAGAAATCCATAAAGGTGCCCCATAAGGGGAGCGCATGTTAGGACATTTCAAGTTTTACATGTGTTAGGCGCATTTCATATACTTGTAATGATCAGCTATGCTCCTCCATGCGTGATGTGCCTCGATAGGGGAATTACATACGCTTCTAATGATGTGCCGCGATTTGCGCTAATCGCGGCACAAAACATTTAATTGGTAGAGCATGTAATGCCCCTATCGAAGCACATGGCGCACGGAGGCGCCTAGCTTATCATTACAAGTCTATGAAATGCGCCTAACACATGTAAAATGTGAAATGCGCCTAACACATATACACTTGTAATGATGTGCTATGCGCATCAAAAGGCACGTTTTGTTATGAGGGCGCACGGCGCATCATTTTTAGGCGCATTACAATGTGTCATTCCTGGCATATAATGCGCCTAGTTTTGGTGTACGACAGTTCATTTACATCCAAAATATGGCGTCAAAAACGGTTTTAGCGCAATATAGACCAAAAAACTGGCGTTGGCGTGTTGGGAAATGTGGCCCTTAATCTTCAGTAAAAAAAAGTTTTGAGGGGTAAAAACAATTGCTTATCTGTAAACAAAAGCTGATCTTGTTAGAGATAATGAGATAATGAGTCTTCTCAGAAAGTGAGCTTCATCCATAGTGACATCACTGCCTGCTCTCTGTCTAATCAGTAAGGGAGATTATGGAGATTACCAAAGAAAATTGTGTGTACTAAGAGCAGATAAAATCTCTCTTATCTCCTGATTAATGTAAAATCAAAAGACAAATGTATTTGGAAGAAGTCTTCAGTTACCATTCCCTACATTTTTATAGCTAATATTTTTAGTGTGAAAACCCTTTTAAAGGGGTTGTCTCACTACAGGGATTGCTTTCTATGTTACAGATCTTGCAAAAACAAGGCACTTTACAATATGTGTCCATTAACAGTGTCCTACCTATTCCCTCTTGTATGTGCTGCATCAGCTCCTCAGGTCGCTATAGCTACAGACCTGTTTGATATCTCCTGATAGGCTGCCAGCACTGGTTGCTATAGCTACAGACCTGGTGTCCTTAGCAGCTTGTCAGTGCTAGCCAGTAAACTCTGAATTTAAAAATGAAACTGAGAAAACAGGACTGAAGTAAGATAAATCGATGTAGTGAGACAACCCCTTTAAGGAAAGATTCAGGGACAGTTAGCTCTTGGGGCCACATGTATGAACCTGTTTAGATCTAAAACTCACTTTTTACTATGGGCAAAAGATTGAGTTTTAGACCTAAACAGTTTCATACATGTGGCCCCAAGAGCTAACTGTCCCTGAAACTTTCCTTAAAGGGCTTCTCTCACTACAAAGATTGCATTTTATGTTAAAGATCTTGCAACAACAAGTCACTTTGCAATATATGTCCATTAACAGTGTCCTACCTATTCTGAGATATCCCCTCTTGTATGGGCTGCATAAGCTACTCAGGCCACTATAGCTACAGACCTGTTCAATCTCTCCTGATAGTCTGCCAGCACTGGTCGCTATAGCTACAGACCTGTTTAATCTCTCCTGATAGGCTGCCAGCGCTGGTCGCTATAGCTACAGACCTGTTCATTCTCTCCTGATAGTCTGCCAGCACTAGTCGCTATAGCTACAGACCTGTTCAATCTCTCCTGATAGTCTGCCAGCACTAGTCACTATAGCTACAGACCTGTTTAATCTCTCCTGATAGGCTGCCAGTGCTGGTCGCTATAGCTACAGACCTGGCCTCTACTGCAGCCTACTGGAATCCAGTAAACACACCCCTGAATTCAAAATGAAACCAAAAAAACAGCACTGAGGTGAGATGAATCGATGTAGTGAGACAACCCCTTTAAAAGGGTCTTCTCACTACATCGATTGATCTTACTTCATTTACTAATGTCTTGCTTCTGGATTGAACTCACTTGTGCTGTTACCACCAACCGTGTTCTTGCCATCACTTTCCTTGCTGTCCATCCACTTGACCATATAGTACTGAGTTCATCTAGTTCTTATTTAATACAGGTTTAATATAATTATTTTATGTGACTGCTGGCTGACTGCCCTATTTAGTTCTGTTGTAGTCTTGAGTCCACCAACGTCGTTACAGACCTCTAGGTGTGAACCCAGCCTTAATATTCCAAGCAGAATAGTTCAAGAATGGTGTTTAATCGTGCACTATTTTTAATTAAAAGAAAAAAGTAAGCACTTTCTTGGTCTTCTTTCAAGGTTTGATCTTCTTCAGGGATTTTTCCAGTCCTGAGATGTTTTCCCAGAACACACTCTATCCCTCTGTTTGCAAGAAAAGTACTTTCTTGGCTGAATTCTGAGGGGTTTTTGTAAATAAAATTTAAATAATAATAAGAAGAAAACTGGCAAAGATACAACATTTCCCCTGGCCGTCCTCCACATCCCCTCTTCAAAACCATTTAAAGGGGATATATTACCATAAAATAATATAATGTCTGAATTGCTTATTTTATTTTATTTTTCTGTTTTTTATTTTAATTAATTTTCTTTATTTTTTACATGACTTTTGTTTAAACTTCTTTACTTAAACCCTAGCCCCACAAAAAACAAACAAAAAAAAAACCCCTCACATTTGCCCGTAAGAAGGCTAAATTAAATATAGTGAAGTCTAAAACATTATGGGGGACATGTATGGACGGGGCTGCACCAGAAGTCTGGCGTCTTTTCAGCCCGGAGACTAGCACTTGCTATATTTTTAAACGGGCGCACTCCAGTATCAGGCACGTTACAGAGAGCCTGCGGTACTTTGTAATGCGCCTGAGATCGGTGGGCGTGCGGGAGGCAGGGCGCACTAGAACCATACGAAGCTACACATTTATAGCTTTAACCCCTTAACGACCCTGGGCGTATGAGTAGGGTCACTCCGCGACCCCCCGCACAGCCGCCAGGTGTTAGCGGCTAATCGCAGCTAACACCCGGCGGTAACAGCCGGCTCCGCCCCCTTGCGCTGTTTAACCCATCAGACACCGCGGCAAAGATGGCCGCGGTGTCTGATTGAATGACAATCAGTCATCATGCTGCGCCGATCCGACGACCGGACACGGTGGTGGGGAGCCCTGTGAAGGCTCCCGTCACTTACCCTGGCCAGTTTGCCCCACTTCCGTCCGCAAACAGGAAGTGGGGAAACCGCCATCTTTGTACACCCTAATGCATTGCCTATGCAATGCATTAGGTTGTATTAACAATCGCGCCCCCCAGTGGTCAAGCACTATAGGGGACTAAATGTTACAGTAAAAAAAAAAAAATAAATAAAGTTTTAAAAGTACAAAAAAAAAAAAATAAATTTAAAAATTCAAATCATCCCCCTTTCTCCCTTTTACAAATAAAATAATTAAAATAATAACAAACTTACACATATTTGGTATCGCCGCGTCTGAAAAAGTCAGATCTATAACAATATAACATCATTTCTTTCGTTTCCTCCTTTTCCCCTGTCTGCCCTTACATGTGTGACCCTTGTGTATACCCTGTTGTTTTTCTCTTACGATGTTTACCGCTCGGTAATGAATACTGGCTCCCATTCTCTACATCAATCGAATCCCATTTGATTTTTCATCTTTTGTGGTAGCCTTTGGTTATATTTTCTAGCTTACATGTGTCAGCGGTGTTGATTTTTCTTATCTATGTACTTTTGTATACATATAGCAGTTCTTCCTTCTTTGATGATATATAGATGTTATTGTTCATCAATAAACCTTTCATAATTTGAAAAAAAAATATAACATCATTTATCCTGTACGCTGAACACCGTAGAAGAAAAAAAATTCCAAACGGCAAAATTGCATTTTTTGGTCATTTTACGTCAATCAAAAAATGAAATAAAAATGATCAAAAAAGTCGCATGCATTCCAAACGGCTAGCGATAAAAAGTACACTTCAGCCCGCAAAAAATGCCCCTCACTGACGTCCGTAGGTGTTAGTACAAAAAAGTTATTGGCCGCACAAAATGGCGGCATGGCGCAAATTTCAAAAATAGAAAATGTTTGGAATTTTTTTACGGTACCAAAACATTACGGAAATCCTACATGTTTGGTATTGCCGGATGCGTAACAACCTGTAGAATACAGATAACACATTATATTTACCGAAGATTGAACACCGTAAAAGCAAAACCCCCGCAAACATGGCAAAAATACATTTTTTTTCACAATTTGTCCCACTTGGAATTTTTTTCCCAGTATATTCTATAGTATAGTGAATAACACCATTCGAAAGTACATCTTGTCCCGCAAAATAAAAGCCCTCATGTGTCTATGTAGGTGGAAAAATAAAAAAGTTATGGCTTTCAGAAGGCAAGGAGGGAAAAACGAACGTGTCACCAACAAAAAACGGCGGGTCCTTAAGGGGTTAATACAGCAAATCCAGGCGCATTACTGCTGGAACAGGTAGAGCACTTTAAAAGTGGTTTACCTGAGCCAGAAGTGTCACTTGTAGCTAGAAATCACTAAATGACCCGCAGTATGAGCAGATTCATAGAGTCAGGCGCATTCTACACTACTAATGTGCGCAAAAAAATGGTGCTTGGGCGCCACAATTCATACATGTCACCCTATGTATGAGTTGTAAATTTTGTGTCTTTCATCCCCTCTTTTAGTTCTGTAATGTACCTGTTGTGATGTCAGAAGTGAGCTCTTAGCCAGATGGATGTCGCTGTCAGAAGAGTTACTACAGCTGCGTCCTCTTCCTTCCTCTTTTATCTTACAATTACTTTTTTACTTTGTCTTCAGATGGATTTTTTGAGGCCTAATGAGGTTCTTAACCCCTTAAGCCGAACGCCTGAAAAGTAGTTAATGACCAGAACATTTTTTTAGTTTTTGCCTCCTTGCGTTTCAACAGTTGTAACTTTTTTATTTTTTCAATGACGCAGTTGTATGAGGCCTCGTTTTATTAGAGAGGAGTTGTACTTTATGGGGAAATAGTTTAAGTTCACTTATAAATAATTGCAGAATTTTTTTTTTTTTTTGTTTTTTTACACCATTCACGTTTCACACTTAACTTGTTATTCTACAGGTTATAACAGTCATGTGGATACCTAATATGTGTAGGTTTGTTTTTTTGTGTGTAATATATGCACAATTATTTTTTATTAAATATTTATTTTTATTTTATTAATTTTTTTCTTTTTTTTTTTACACTTGTTCTGTTTTTTTTTACTTTTTTTTTTAAATCCCCTGAAGGGAGAACTGTTTTACATTTTTTTTTTTACACTTAGTAATGTATTAGAGTATTCATGTATGCTAATACATTATAATCTGTGTCAGTCTGACACAGGCAGTGATCAGGACAGCTCACAGTCTGTCTTGGTTACTGGCTTGTTACACAGACAGCCCTGGGGCTACTCTAGGTCCCCAGGGCTGACTGTGCAGCTGTTTCCTGGGCTCTGTCTGGTCACCGGGTGTTCCGATCACCCGACAGAGCAGGGAAACCCTTTGATTGAGCTGCGGTAATGATCCGCCACAATCAAAGGGTTAAAGCACCAGGGTGCGAAGGTTCCCCCGTTCCCCGGTGCTCATAGGAGATGCGCTGGGATCAGGGCTGTGTACGAACGACCTGGACCAGCCGACGTCTAAAGTCGGCAGGCGGTCGTTAAGAAATTAAACACTTGCAGAGAGTGAAAGGGAAATGACACATCCGCAAGGTGGAAAATATGCCATTTTCTCACTACAATGATTAACTAAGGACAGATAATTAAAGACTTTTTCTGAATACTTTGCTTTGTTGATTTTTCTTTGGTCAGGAAATAAAGAAGATTGTATCTCCTCTTGGAGCACACAAGTTTCTCTGGTTACCCACCAGCTCTCCCTGCTCTCTCTTATCTGTTATTAGGCTAAGCTGTTGTCACTCACTCAGCCTGTCCATGGTGAGTCACCTCCTGCAGAGTCTTATCTCTAGTAACAAACTTTCTAAGCTTCTCATTTAGCTAAGTAAACACTATTTACAGCTCTGTAGCCTGAGTACTACACTTAATAAATCTCTTACCATTTGTTTTCAGTGTAACAAGAATAGTTGGGAACAACAGAGCTGATATGTCAATCACTGCTATAGACCTGCCCACAGCCTGAATAGCATGTGTGTTTCTAAAGATGGTTGTGGCTCTGTGAAACTGCATGTTGAGAAAACCCTCTTAAAGCGGTATTCCCTTCTCAGACATTTATGGCATATGCATAAGATATGCCATAAATGTCTAATAGGTGCAAGTTTCACTTATAAGACCTGCATTTATCTGAGGAACAGGATACAATTACCCCCAGACCTCCGTCCTGTGGATATGTCATAAATGTCTGAGAAATGTGACTTACACCTCTATGACCTACACTTATCTCAAGAACCCAAGGTCTCATTACCCCCATCCTCCTTCCTGTGGATATGCCTCACATAGAAATATTTATTTAATAAAATGTCTGATCAGTGGGGATCCAACCTCCTCACCCTCCATTGATCATGACAACAGGACTCTCTAAGCTCCTATGTGACTAGAGTAGTAGTCACATGTGTGTACTGATGCTCCATTCAAAGTCAATGGCACTGCCTAACACAGCGAAGCACTATATTTGGCTATCTTCGGCAGTCCCATAGACCGTGAAAGGAGCAGTAGTGCACAAGTGCAACCACCTTTCCAATCACAGAGTGGTTTTAAGACTGCTATTTTCATGCTTGTTGGAGGTCACAGTGGTCAGACCTACACAGATCAGGTATTTCTTTCCAGTCCTCTGGATAGGAGATAAATGTTATTCATTGTTAAAACCCCTTTAATCCAGAAAACTTTAAATATTTAAATTGGGCAATAGGATATGCTATCAATGTGTGATAGCTGTGGGACCTGCACCTATTGAGAATGGGTCCCCAAAAAGTTCTGCTGTACTGGAGTTCTGAGTACAGCCGAACACACCTGAGTACGGCCAAACCATCTCCTGTACTCGAACTCCTATTGAAAATACTGAGGCAACTGAGTGGTCCCCGGTTGTGAGTGGTGTCCGCAGGGCTCAGTATTGGGTCCTCTTTTATCTTATGTAGTTATTAACGATATAGTGGAAGGGATCAATAGCAGGGTTTCGATTTTTGCAGATGACAAACCCAAACTATGTAGGGGAGTGCAATCTATGAAGATGCTCATAAATTGCAAGCAGACCTGGACACACTGAGTGCTTGGGCATCCACCTTGGCAAATGGGGTTCAATGTGGATAAATGTAAGATCTGCATCTGGGTAAAATAATTACAGGCATCAAAATGTCCCTAGGGGGAGAAAAACTTGGAGAATCGCTTGTTGAGAAAGATCTGGGCTTCTTGTGTATATAAGATACAGAACAGCCATGCAATGGCAATCAGCTGCCTCTAGGGCAAATAAGATATGGCGTGTATTAAAAGAGGCCTGGACTCGCGGGACCCAAAGGGTGTAATTCTACCGCTGTACAAAGCATTGGTGCTGGCCTCACTTAGAATATGTGTTCAGGGTTTTGGGCTCCAGTTTATAGAAGAGATGTAATGGAGCTAGAGAAAAGTGCAAAGACGAGCAACCAAACATATAAGGGGAATGGGAGCATCTTAGTTATGAGGAGAGGTTAGTAGAATTGAACTTTTTTAGTCTTGAGAAAAGACGGCTTCGGGGGACATGATTAATTTATAAAAATAAAATGGTCCCTACAAAAAGTATGGGGAAAAATTTTTTCAAGTGAAGCCCCCTAAAAAGACAAGGGGACTTCCTTCGACTAGAGAAAAAAGGATTCAATCCCAGGGAGAAAAGCTTTCTTCACGTAAGAACGTGAATTTGGAATAGCTGCCTGGGGAGTGGTCACAGAGGAATTTGGAGGTTTAAAAGAAAGGGCTTAGATCCCTAGGAACTAAAGAATTTTAATTGTCGTAGCTAGTAAAGTCGGGCCCGGGGGCGGCCTGGGGTCAAGAGGGGTCTCCCCGGGAGCGATTGGTTCATCCCTTGTGGGTTCGGGGCAGTCACCAGTGGGGGGGCCGGCTTAAAAGTCCTTGTCTCTCCCCCTCACCCCTTTTCCCACCCTTTTTGGTTGAATTTGATGGACACGTCCTTCTTTCAACCGAGTAACTAGTAACGCTCTTATTGAAAAAGATTTTTGGGGACCCCAGTGTGTTTGACTGTACTCAAAACTTCCATTTAATAGAATGGAAAGTAGTGCGCAAGCGCAACCTACTCTTCATTCTAAATGGAGGCCTTCAAGGGGGTGGCCCAAATGCAGCTTGTTCCCATTCAAGTGAAATTCCCTTTAATACCAGAAACCCAACCCATGGAAGGGGAGAGTATTTCTGGGACAAAAAAGCTGACTTTTTATTCTAATTTCCCAGACAAACCCTTTAAATTATTCTCTAAATAGTTACAATTTTGATTATGGCTATAAAATGTAATATCACAGAGATACATATTTAATATTGGACGACATCAACATCAAAAATGGATTTGACGTTTTATGCTAATTGTAATGGAACAGCTTCAATATGTGTAATTACAGATGGAAATTGGGACCTTTTATTTTTTGAAGGGGAAAATTCCCCCTTTTATATTTTGCTAAATTAGTCCACTGATACACTACAGAGGAATTCATCTAACAGATCGAGGAGATGGAAAGCAGTGATTAGGTGCATTATAAGAAGCAGATGTATGAATTATTTAAAGGAATAATTTAATATTACAAATGTCACAGTGCAAATTATTTTAAAGGTCAACACACTCGACTCTGGTAGATTGCCATTCTTATATCACGTTCTCATCAGTAAACCAAAAATTTGCAAGAAAAGGCAAATGATCAAGGGGTAAAGTGGCACATAGCATCTAATATCAGAAACGACCAGAGAACAGCAAAAGATACAGAGGAGCTTCTCAGTCGTTTTCTACTAAGGGCCTTAGAAACCAGAACACAGTGATGCCAGGGACTCATTGTTGCCCAAAGCCAAATTTTTAAAATCCAAAATCATGTCAGCAGTACCTCAAGTTGGTATAAAACTTTACTGAGGGTGAATTTCCTTTGCATATGGTTAGGAGTAAAGCCAAGCCAGTAACTCATCTGCAGACAGCTATATTGGGGTGTTTTCCCCTTCGTTAGTGCAGAGTAGAGCAAGGCTGACTGGGTGAGAGGCTCTACATGTAGCTGAAAATGGGGTTATGGCCTTAATAGGATGAGACCACCAAGCCAGTACACTACTCTGCATTGATGAGGGGCAAACAGCTATCTGCAGATGAGTTTCCGGCTTGTCTTTATTCCTCATTACAGTGCAAGGCTTAGGCTATGTTCACACGGCTTATTTGCGGGGCGTAGTTACGCCCGCAAATACACCGTGTGGACGGGGGCGGGGCGGGAGCGGGGGGCCGGCACCTCGCCGGCCCATAGACGATCATTACGCCGCTAGAAAATGATATGTCACGTATCTCCCCCCGCGGCGGAGGAGACGTAATCCATAGTTCTCTATGAGTGGGACGTATTCCAGCCGTAATTCGCGCACTCCGGCGCGTAATTACGGACTGAAATACGTCCCATTTTAAGCCGTGTGAACATGGCCTTAGTGAGTTGGATATGATGTAAGGAGCGCTACAGCCAATAGGTGGCGCAGAGTCCTCGTTTTTTTTCCCTTGAGATTATTTAAATCTATTTGGATTTTAGTGGAGCATTCATGGCATGAAAGTCTCCTCACACCTTCATGTTGCCCTTTGCTAATTAGGAGCGTTAACCCTTTAAAGCTCAGGAAGTGGGAGCAGATGATTTAGGAGCATGTAAGTGAGAATTATTCCAGTGGTGGAGATCACGGTGATACCATAGTAGTTTCAGTATGTCGCCTCTCTTGAACAGGGTGACATTTTTCACATTTCTGAAGTCCGGTTAGATTTCTTCTTCGTTCCAGATCTTGCTAATGATCTCTTGAAACTTGTGTGCACGTGCCTCACCACCAGCCTTGAATCTCTCTGCAGGAATCTGGGCAACAAGTTTTGTTGTTCTGTATTTGTTTGATAGCTCCAATGATCTCTTCTCAGGTTGGGAGCTTGGCCATAGATGTGTTTTCTGGGTGCTGAGGAACTGCTTGAATGGTGTCACCTATCACTACAGATTTTCAGTTAAAGGGGTTTTGCCAACAAGTGATTTCCTCACCTAACAGGCTGATACTCCCCTCTTGAGCCTTGAAAAAAGGGGCATTTTGTTTCTGTGTTTAAAAAAACAAGTACCTCCTCTGTGATGTCATCGCTCCACCTCCCATGCACGCTCCTGATATTCAGTCTCTGTAGTTGAGCAAACATGGTTGGCTAAACCACAGAGGAGAACTGTATTGTTTTCTCCCTCTTATCTGCTCAGGAGTAAAGATAAGCTCTGAGCAGGCAGCTGTTCACTGACTACAGACAGGGAGGGGGGGCTGAGCAGGGAGCGTCTGCATGTTTACTCACATACAGTAATTACATTACAACCAGAGGACACAGGCTCTGACACAGAAACAAAGCTAGTGCAGATGCCCAGTAACACTGCTTTTTTTCCCCCTCCCTTCAAAGCTCATTCCTGTGTCCTGCCATTAGATAAGAAGTGCAAGCAACCCAAGCGCGGCCAGGAGCTTGCCAGATCAGCTCCTGGTCGTAGCTAATATAAACAGTCAGGAAACTAAAGGCATCTAAGTCAGGCTGCAGCTCTCAGAGGCTTCACTTTTTTTAATCACATATATTTAGAAAAGTGATTAAATACCCATTTTGGAGGATCCAATATCAACATTAGATTGTGGCACAACCCCTTTAAGCAGCTGTTTAGAGGGGTCCTTCCATTGCAAGATGGAAACCTTATTTTTCATATTAAGACTGGAGAGCAGTGAGTTCATTTGTGCTTGGAGCCAAATCTGGCCTGCAGTGTAATTATATTTGGCCCACGAGGAACAGCCATTGTATTGTATTGTATTGTATTGTACAGCGCATAAAAGGAAGAAGGCAGGAGCTGTCATTATACAGCTCTCACTAAGTCCCTCCCCTCCTAGAGCAGAGAAGGGACCACGTGGCAGGAGAAACAAGGCAGTGAGACGATTGTTAAACCACAATGGCATGACTGATAAGATACAGTGGGTACGGAAAGTATTCAGACACCTTTACATTTTTCACTCTTTCATTGCAGCCATTTGGTAAGATCCAAAAAGTAAATTTTTTTGCTCATTAATGTACACTTTGCACCCCCCACCATCTTGAAAGAAAAAAAACCCTGAAATATAGATATTTTTGCAAATTTATTAAACAAGAAAAACTGAAATATCACATGGTCTTAAGTATCCAGACCCTTTGCTCAGCATTGAAACAGGTAGAGCACTTTAAAAGTGGTTCACCTGAGCCTGAAGTGTTGCTTTGTAGCTAGAAAGCGCTAAATCTAGTAGAACAGGTTCATAGATTCAGGCGCATTCTATGCTACAAATGCACGCAAAAAAATTGTCGCCTGGGCACCAAAATACATACCTGTCGCCCTTTGTTCTTGATGTTGCAGATCTTCCTCTGGGTCTAAGGCTATGTTCACACGGCTTAAAATGGGACGGATTTCAGCCCGTAATTACGCGCCGTACTGCGCGAAATACAGGGCAAGATACGTCCCAGTCATTACGGTAATCCACAGATCTCATAGAGAACTATGGATTACGTCTCCTCTCCCCGCTCGGCGAATACGCCGCAGGGGGAGAAAGTGACATGTAATTTTCTAGCAGCGTATATGCGCCGCCAGTAATGATAATCTATGGGCCGGCGAGGTGCCAGCCCCCCGCTCCCGCCCCCGTCCACACGGCGTAATTGCGGGGCTTGAGGCATTGACGTTCTTCATGCTTCTGTTGAGATGTGATGTCAGTTTGCCATATACAGAATGCTTTCCTCCTTTAAGACCTTCCAGGCAAATTTTTGAAAATTATCTTGATTTGTCTTAAAAATGTTCAAAACAAGTCCATTATTTTGCTAAATCAGGGATTGCTGCAGCCGGAGATCGGCCTATGCTGCATATAACCACTTATGTCAAAACTGCCTTTCCAGATGCCGCTCACCGACCACTATTAGGCGCTTCGCAAATGAAGCATAACTCATTGTTTAACCAGTTCCTGACCTTGAAATTTCTTTTTCCTTAGTACTTACCAGTTTGAACTCTGTAACCTTTTCTTGCACTTGGTTGTTCTATTAATACTTTTGCCTTTTTTCCATGATAGGTCTTTTGGGGGTTTTTTTACGAAAGGAAGAAAAACTTTGTTTCTCACATTTTTTTCATTTTTTTTGCATTTAAAGTGGAGGGAGGTGTTTGTATTTTTTAAATTTTTTTTTCAAAAAACATGCCTATACCTGCCTATAACCTGCCTATACCTCCCTATGTGGACACATACCTGCCTATAACCTGCCTATAGGGACATATACCTGCCTTTAACCTGCCTATGGGAACATATATCTGCCTATAACCTGCCTATGGGAACATATACCTGCCTATTACCTGCCTATGGAGGACATATACCTGCTTATAACTGCCTATGGGGGACATTAAACTGCCTATACCTGTATATGTAATTTTATTGGTATCCATGTTTATTTTTAAAATTCACCAGTAGCCGCAGCGTTTTCCACCCTAGGCTTATACTCGAGTCAATAAGTTTTCCCAGTTTTTTGTGGCAAAAGTAGGTGCCTCGGCTTAGATTTGGGTCGGCTTATACTCGAGTATATACGGTATTTCATTTTACAAAAGACCTCTAGGGGGCATTTTTTTCTGATTTCCACCCTAAAACTGGTGCTGCTTATTAGGCCGTGTTCACACGGCTTATTCCCGACGGATTTGTGAGCCGTATTGAGCTCACAAATCCGCTGTGAATAAGGGGCGGGACGGGGGCGGGGCCGGAGCGCGGCGGGGGCGCCGCTCCCCGCCCCATAGACAAATCAATGTTTTAGGCGCGTACGCGCCGTAAATAATGTGCATGTCAGTTTCTCCCCGCCTGGCGGATTCGCTGAGCGGGGTGGAGCGACGGAATCCACTGTTCTCTATGAGAGCAGTGGATTAACGTAATGACTCCGACGGATTGGTGCCGTACTGCAGCGCAAATCCGGCGCGGAGTACGGCGCCAATCCGTGCCCAAATAAGCCGTGTGAACGAGGCCTTAGAACTAATTGCAAGGAAGATCCAGGGGTATTACATCCCCTACACTAACTGCAGAGCTCATCTTGGTCTGATAAGTCATGAGACCTCCGGCACGTGGAGTTGTCTGTGTATCTGGCACTCATTGAGCACTGTATGCACAGCTACTGGTAAGGCAGGAATGGTAATAAACTGTCCCTGTCTTCTCAGTGGAGCCAGTTATCGCTAATAGCCGACTCTCCACCCCGCGCAGCTATGCAGTTAGTTCCAGAACGTCTGTGCAGACTTGTCACCTCTCAGACTTAAAGTCGCCGGGGTAGGGTGGCTAGTAGTCAAGAAGTCTGAGATCCTGTCCTGTATGCATTTGTATAGCAATAATGAAAAGTGTGTTGGCTTATTCACTCAAATGTACCAGACTTGCCTGTTGCCTATATGTAATCAATTATAATTGATTACCCATGTCCCCATGTTAAAGAGTGCACATTTGGTCAGTATTTTCACAGCATTTTTGTTACTAAAAGGTGAAACTGTATGATTACTGTATGCAAATTGCAGCACCATTTATCTTGATCCTGTGATTTATGTTAATATCTAGGTATCATTTGCACTACATATCTGGACACTGTTTTCACAGTTTATTATCCAATCTAGTCACTTTATGCCAGGTTTATGTGGGCAGTATATCACACCACCTGTGGCCGAAGAATCAGCTGTGATAGGTAAGTGAACTTGTATTCAACAGTGCACATTAGGTTAGTCTTTTTACTTAGTTTATTTGTTGCTTTTTTTCTTTTTAGGGTAAGCTTTATCGGCACTGTATGGCACAATTTATTCAGGCAATGTCAGCATTATTTTATCAGGCGCTGTCATTTATTGCACTTTGTAAGTTCTAATTGCTTTATTAATCTGAGTACTGTATATCGGCTTATACAAATACGCCTCCACAGTCGGGCTCGGTGCAGGCTACTCCATTTAGCCAAGTCTAAATTATTGCAGGTTCTCAACCTTTAACCACTGTATAGGGATCCGGATCACACCCAATGTCGGACTGGGATGCCTAGGGCCCACCAGTGGAATTTCAATCTGGGGGCACACCTGTGGAGATGATTGTGAGGCTCACCAATGGAGTTAAGTGTGGGGCTCAGCAGTGGAATTGATTCTGGGGCCCAGCAGTGGAGTTGACTCCTGGGGCCCACCAGTGGAGTTGACTTTTGGGGCCCATCAGTGGTGTTGATCCTTGGGACCCACCAGTGGTGTTGATCCTTGGAACCCACCAGTGGAGTTGACTCCTGGGGCCCACCAGTGGAGTTGACTCCTGGGGCCCACCAGTGGAGTTGACTCTTGGGGCCCATCAGTGGTGTTTATCCTTGGGGCCCACCAGTGAAGTTGATTCTTGGGCCCCACCAGTGGAGGTGTCTCTTGGGGCCCATCAGTGGTATTGATCCTTGGGACACACCAGTGGAGTTGATTCTTGGGGCCCACCAGTGGAGTTGATTCTTGGGGCCCACCAGTGGAGTTGATTCTTGGGGCCCACCAGTGAAGCTGATTCTGGGGGACCAACAGTGGAGTTGATTCTGGGTCCCACGAGTGAAGTTGATGCTTGGGACCCACCAGTGGAGTTGATTCTGGGGCCCATCAGTAAGGAAATTTCTGGGGCCAAACCCTACAGCTACTGTACATGCTTCTCATACTCTGCCTCTGTCTTTTTGCCTCTTTCTTTCTGCGTTTCTGCCAGTTTAAAAGAAAATTCAGGTCTGCCATGCTCAGGGCCCTACTGGGGGTTTCACCTGTTCCCCTGTGGGCCAGTCCAAGCCTGACCTTGCCCCTGCCTACCCCCAGAGTATTTACCAACTAGTAGATGTTAACGAGCAAGAAATAGTCAAAATCAGTCCGAGGGTCAGAAACTATGAAGTAGAGAGAATGCATCTGAGGAAGCAGTAAATCCAAAATCAAAGGCAGGCAAAGCTGGGTCGTAACCGGAAGAGCAAAATCAAACTGAAGATCAGGCAGCGGAGGGTCAAAGACAGTCTTACATCAATGCTGGGAAATCAAACGAGGGGTAACCAAAAGGGGAGTCAAACAAGCCGGGTCAAAACATAGAAACAATGCAGAACAGAACAACATATAGCGACAAGGCACAAAAACTGTCAGAGAAGGAGTGAGCACAACAGGACTAACATTCAACGTACGTCATAATGTCGGTGATAAGGTATGGAGTTGGCTTAGTCAAGCTAGGAGCCGACCAATTGGGAGGACGGCACTTGCGGTCATCCTCTCCATACATTTCTGTAAGCGTTCCAAATAAAGCTGAGCGAGTGCAGCGTTGAAAGGCAATCATGGTAAAACGCCTTTAATGGCTTCAGGTTTTTATTTAGGAATAATTCTTTTATAAACAAGTAACGCTTTGGCCTTGTCCCCAGTGCACGGGTTTTCTGCTTGCCGTTTTTTCCGCTGATCGCGTAGAAAAGCCGTCCCCCGGCAGCCATGTGCACGGTGCTAAAACAGTTCAGATACCAGTTGGATAAACTGACCGGTATTTGTCCTGTGCCGTGTAAACGGCCCCTTTGCATTGTATTATAGACTTCAAATAGATCCCACGTAGTGTACACATAAGAGGACCCGAGTATGAGACTTTGTTCTTCCTGGAAGTGTGAAACCTGAATTAAAACAGCTTGACTTTAGGCATCTGGATTATGCACTGATGTCTTAGGACAGGAAGACCAGCTCTCAAAAGGAACTAGGAATGTAGCTTGCATATCCATTTATTAGGGTGCGTTCACACTGCAAGGGACAAATACCGGTCGGTTTATCCGGCCGCTATTTGTCCGGTTTTGCGGCTGTCCCCACGGCCGTGGGGGGACGGCTTTTCTCTGCGATGAGCGGAGAACAGCCCTCCCCCTCCCATTGAGGTGTTCATATTCCGTCCGGAAACCGGACGGAAGAATGAACATGCTCAACATTTCTTGACCGGGCCGCGGGCGGAAAACCCGTGCAGTGGGGACTGCTGCACGGGTTTTCCATAGAGCACCATTGTGCTAATTTTCGGCCGGTTTTTCAGGCGGTCTGAAAAAACGCAAACCGGCTGAAAAACCATCCGAAAACCCGTGCCGTGGGGACATGCCCTTAGTGTCACATCAGAGCTGATAGCTTAAAGTTTTTGTTGCCACATTCCAGACATTGAAGGGAAACTGGCAGCAACTCTCTAGCTATATTTTATTTCCTTTGTAAACATGAAGCTACATTTTGCATAGTCTTTTGGTCACTTGATTAATTTTAGCAGAGCTGCTGTCAGGCATTTGGTCTGGGACCAACTTTTACTGGAGTAGCCAAAGAGTTGGCTGGAATGACTATTCCCGAGTTCCCGGTTGAGTCCTGGTTTTGTGGGTCTACATAAGCCTGGAAGGTCAGGTGAGCTGGGATGTGGTTTCCCAGTCAGGAGTGTGTCAGTGTGTAAGGTGGATATAACTGCTACAGAATATAACCTGCACATTCCCTGATCCTGGTGGAGAAAGAACTCAGCAAGCAGTTTGGGTACAGAGATTTAACCAAAATGGACTGTGTTAAACTTTTGTTTGCTGATTGAAGACGCACATTTCTTTTTTTCTGTTTGTTTTGCAGCTAATTAAAAGCCAGAAGCATTTAAATGGAAACCAAGGACATTGTGTTTTTGTGCTACCATTGAGCTGAGTTGGAGGATGCGAGCATAATGTAACAAGCCAATTCTATGTCCTGGGCTAAGGCTTGAGCTCCATGTGCCGGCAAACCTCCAGCAGCAGAAGATGAGTGCCCAGCAAAAAAGAGCTCATACAGGTGCTAATAAGCTCCTAATATAGCAGATGTCTGTACTGACGAACACCGTATATGGAAAGTCCAGTTCCACCAATCCGTCATAACGGTCATCAGGTTAGAAGGACCATAAGAGATGCCCTAAAAAATATGACTCTGGAGGTCAACATTGAGGCCTTCCTCACAGTGTTTGGACAGGTGGGGAAGGGAGAAACTGTCCCCAAATCAATAGACCATGGTCCTAGTCACCTATTTAATTGGGGAGATCCAAAAGGCATATTATGACCTTGTCTTACAGGATACTAAGGAGTACTCTAAATTGAAAGCTGAGATCCTGGTTGATGCCTATCCTATGCCCAGGATGGATAAGCTGGTTGAAGGATTAGGGCCGGCGAGGAATATTAGTACCTTAAACTCACTAAAGGAGATTGACAGGTCCCGCTATCAAAAGAGGCTAGGGAGAAAACTGCTTTCTCCATGTTTGAGGGCTCCTTTCAAAAGTTCTGTATGCTGTTTGGGTTACTGGGGGCACCCGCCACCTTTCAGAGGGCCATGGACCAAGTTCTACATCCCCATAGGAAGTATGCGGTCACATACTTAGATGACATTGTCATTTCCGAAAAGTGCAGGCCATCCGTAATGCCTTAAGGAAGGCCAGGTTTATGATTAACCCAACTAAATGGGCCATGTGGATGGAGGAAACTAAATACTTAGGCAACATAGTGTGGAGAGGGGAGATTAAACCCCAACTGAATAAGGTTGAGGCTATTCAGAAGTTGGCCTTGGACAGAGGAGGAAGGTATATGAAAAAGCACAAGGTGCTGTGGTGGACGGCCGATATTTGTTACCAAGGAGCCTGGCCTTGGTGAGGTAAAAGTTGATAGTCTTTTTGCCTAAATAAAAGCCAAATACACATAAACGAAAGCCAAGGGCATTGTGTTTTCTTATGCTTCCATTGAGCCAAGTCCCACAGCAGAATTAAATGGGTCCCACCACCTATTGACAGGAAATCAAACAGCAGCATAAATATTAATAATGAAGGTAATAAAGATATGGATAATAGCACTAAATATCAAAGAACTCACATATTAGTGCTAGATAGCCGAAAGCTGCTAGTTTTTTATTCCCAACAAAAAGGTACAATGTTCTTGCACCTGAGTGGGCCCTCTACACCTCATGGTCCCATAGCAGCTGCTATAAATACACCTATGGATCTTTATTAATCAGTTGGCTGTCTCCTGGTCCATGCTGGGCAGACGTTAAGTATCTATTACAGTGTACTTGAATTTTGGACGCCATATCCCCTGTTTAGTGATTATACAGTGGGTTACAAAAGTCTTCCTCCCCCTTGAACCGTTCCTCATTTTATATGTTAGGGTATGTTCAGACAGCGAATTGTGGCACACACAGGTGTGAGCTGCAATGCGCCTTCAGTAGCGCTGTTGAAAGTACGTGCCTGCCAGCGCCTACTCCCAATGCTAGGCAGCTCTCTGCCTCCTATACTTTTCTAGTTTTCGGCGCATAAACACCCAAAAAAGTGACAGGTGACTTCTTTTTACAGGCGCACATTACACGCCGAGAAATACGATTGTAAAATCACCATCATCTGAGGGACGGCGGTGATTTTACACAGCACTCAATGAGTGATATACGAGTTAATTAATTAATTGTGTACTTCAGTGTAATTATATGCTGTTGTATGCCCCACAAAATTGTGTGCACATACCCTTACAGCCACAAATCATATTTGATTGATATTTTGTTATAGAGCAACACAAAGTAGCAAGTATTTGTAAAATGTAAAGAAAATTATACAATCTTTTCCAAGTTTTTGCAAATTAAAAAAACTATAAAGTGTGATTTGCATATGTATTCATCCCCCCTGAGTCATTCAATGCTTTGTAGGACCACCTTTAGCTGTAATGACAGCTGCAGTGTGTTGGAGTATGTCTCTATTAGCTTTGCCCATCTAGAGGATGGCATTTTTGCCCATTCTTCTTTGCAAAAAAGCTCTAGCATAGTCAGATTGCTTGGAGAATGTTTGTGAACAGCAATTTTTAAGTCCTGCAACAGATTCTCAATGGGAAGTAGGTCTGGACTGTGCTTTGATGCTTTGATGTAAACCCTTCCATTGTAGCTTTGACTGTATGTTTAGGGTCATTGTCCTGCTGGAAAGTGAACCTGTAGTCCAGTCTCAAGTCTTTTGCAGCCTCTAAGAGATTTTCCTCCAGGATTGTCCATTATTTAGCTTCATCCATCTTCCCATCAACTCTGACCAGCTTCCCGGTCCCTGCTGAAACAAAGCCTTCCCCCAGCATGGTGCTGCCCTCACCATGATGCACAGTGGGGACGGTTTGTTCAAGCTGATATGAAGTGCTTTACTCCAAACATAGCATTTGGCATTTCGACCAAAAAATTTCCATTTCGGTCTCATCACAGAGCACCTTCTTCCACTTGTTTGCTGTGTCCCCTACATAGGTTTTGGAAACTGCAAACAGAAATTCTTATGGCATGTTTTCAAAAAGGGCTTTCTTCTTGCCACTCTTCCATAAAATACAAACTTGTGGAGAACACAACTAAGGGCTTGTCCCCATGGCAAGAGTAATTGGTCGGTTTTTCAGACGGTTTGCAGTTTTACAAACCGTCTGAAAACCGACATGCAACACTTTAATAGAAAATCTGTGCAGCAGTCCCCACTGCACGGATTTTTCGCCAGATGTTTTTTTTACATCGCCGGCGGTCCAAAAAACTTAGAACATGTTCATTCTTCTGCCCGGTTTTCAAGCACAACATTAACATGTGGGTGTAAAGGGGAACGGCTTGAATCCGCAAACTACGTACAAAAGCTGTCCCCCGGCATGACAAAAAAAGAAGAAATACCAGTCGGGAAATCTGACCGGTATTTGGTCTTTTCCATGTAAACGCACCCTAAGGCCGTGGTCACACGGCTTATTTCGCCGCGGATTGGCGCCGTACTCCGCGCCGGATTTGCGCTGCAGTACGGCGCCAATCCGTCCGAGTAATTACGGTAATCCACTCTTCTCATAGAGAACAGTGGATTCCGTCGCTCCTCCCCGCCCGCCCCCGCCCCCCGCACCCACCCCTTATTCAAGCCGGAATTGCGAGCGCAATCCGGCTCGCAAATCCGGCGTGAATAAGCCGTGTGAACGGGGCCTAATAGTTGTCCTGTAGTTTAGATTGCAACTCCTCCATTGTTACTGGGCCTGTTAGGTGCATTGTAATACACCTAAAAAGGCACATTAAATATAGTATAAATATATGATACACTGTACACCTCCATAACGCAATGTGCCTATCGAGGTGCATTACATATACTAGTAATGATACATTTTGCACCTCTGTAACGCAATGTGCCTTGATAGGTGCATTACATACACTAGCAAGGATATGCTATACGCTTTAAATTTACTATGCAAGGTATATCAGACGCTAGATTTTTGGGAGGATCGTACTTTCAGGCGCACTTTACACTGATTAAATGCACCTAAAAACTGCCGCGGCAATGCCAGTTTTCGGGCATGTCGCCCATAAACCGCAGCTCTTGGGAGGGTAAAGTCTTCGTGGGCATATGGTAAACAGAATATATAAGGGACATGGGAATAGGACAGAAGGGATACTCAACTGTGTCTATCTCTCTGATGGGGGCCGAAGTCCACTTTTCTTAAATATAACATTGCAGAAAAACAATTAAAATCCAACTAGGACAACCTGAGGAACATTAAACTGTTCTTTTCAGCTTCTAGAGTCTTTACATGTGCGAACCGTAGTACGAAAAGACCATATGTTGAGGGACTCTTGGGGACATAACCAGATGTTGTCCTCATGCAACGGCCTGTCTCAATAGGACAAGGGAATCCCGCACCGCAATGTGAACCCGCATCAGTTGGAGAGTGGGCAAGTCCTGGGTTAACCGGCATGGGTGGTGATGGCATATTAGCAGCCTCTGCAGGTGCAGGGGTGGGTGACGGCCTATGAGGGCTTAAAGTTAGCCCAGGATGGCACTGGTGGGACAGAAGAGTGGTAGATCATGAAGGTTTTACATTACCGGGCAGTTCAGAATCACCTGGGACACTTCCGGATATTTGGATATACGTTGGATATCGACCTGTTCTCCAGTCTACTCATCGTACAACGACCAGGCATCCCACTGTCCAGAGGCTGTCGTCTCTGGTTTCCTTTGCACAGTCATCTCTGGCAGTGGCAAACGGTCAGGTTGTGCTGGGGTCGGTTGCTTTCTTGCAGCTTGGGCTTGCTTTGTCTCCCAATTTTCACCGAGCAGCAGGGGCTTGTTGTCAGGATCTCCTATCAGCAGGTTCAATTGTTCCACAGCAGCAACCCAGAGTCCTCTCCTACCCACGCACTGGGTGTAGCAGATATTGGTACCTGGACAGGTACCTGGACAGCTCGTCTATTAATAAACACTCGTGCCCAGTGCCTTCCTATTCAATAAACCTGTACCCGGGACCAGCATGAACTTCTATTACAGTCCCAGTATTGCAACAAGCAGCTACCCAGGGATCTCCTTCTCCCCTGTCGTCCATGAAGGCCTCTGTCAATCGCTCCACTTTTCACTGCTCCGCAATCGACATACAGATGATTGCGACATCTTGCTCTAGGGGCTGCAGGCAACGGACTGGATTTAGTTGGCAGTTATGAACCTTGGGATCACAAACTTGGGCCTGAGAGCAGGCACAACAGCGGTTATCACCAGGGCTTCAGACAGATCGGGGCAGGGACGATGGGTGGGCTAAGGTAGGCGACCACCTAGGTCTCCACTTCATCCCAGGAATAAAGGGGGCGCAAAAAGATATGGAGTGAGCTGAATTTTACATTGGGAGAGGGTGGTGGGGGCGCTACCTGCCTTATTTGCCTAGGGAACCAGAATACCATGTCCCAGCCCGACAGATTACTCACAGGTTGGGTAGCTGGTACAGTTGCTTGCAGAGTTTCCTCAGAAGCTGCAGGTGCAGGTGGAGGGTTATCAATGCGAACCCTCTTCATAAGCATCGTCTCCATGTACTCCAAATCATGGAGCAAGGCATCTTCATCTCCGTAGACCCATTGCGGTATCAGGTTCGGAGTGTCAGGTCTCTTGCTGGGATAGCGATTCTCTGGTACTTGTGTGGAGGTGGAATCAAAAGAATTGGGAATCTCGCAAGAGAACAAAGAGTGACTTTTGATCACTAAATTTTTACTTTTTTTTTCCATAGGCAAACTTAAACCTTCAGTTCTCATCTATAAAACACTAAAACGAACTTTTATTATGTATACCCCGCTTAAAACCCCTAAAAACACACTATTTTTTTTTTTCCCCAAAACCCCCCGATTTCTAACCTCCCCCATTTAAACCCCTTTCTACTTCTGAAAGAAGGGAAAAATCCTT
The DNA here is from genome assembly GCA_025379985.1 of Phyllomedusa bahiana. Taxonomy (NCBI): domain Eukaryota; kingdom Metazoa; phylum Chordata; class Amphibia; order Anura; family Hylidae; genus Phyllomedusa; species Phyllomedusa bahiana. Next base: position 34,402 of record JAODAL010011873.1, on the reverse strand, counting down.
TTCAAATTTTCAAGTCCGGGGGAAACACCACCAAAAAACAGAAAAGCCTTTTAAAACAAACAATTTACTAGCGCCAATAAGGGATCCCAACCCCTACCCTTTGGGAGCTTTTCCCCAATCTCCTGGACACAAAAAAAATTTAAAGGCCCCCCTTTTTACACCCCTGGGAGCAGGACACTTGTAGACAGAGTTTTTAAATCACAATTTAAAAAAGCCCTAAACTGAGGGGAGGTAATGGGCCAACGTGCGGGGAAAGCAGAGAGGACAAGAGGAGTCATAGCTTAGTCATCACTCACTCAGGGTTGCCACAGCAGCTTCAACTCCAATCATACCTCTCATGCCCTGTTCCGGGAACAAAACAGTCAGAAGTTGGGAGGCTGCATTTTGTAGTAGAGTCAGTAACACTTACTCCCCAGACGGCACACTCCATGATGGTGGTGGTACTCTCCTGCTGTATGTATGTTGCAGTGTTGTATGGAGGTGCCCATGGCGTTGGTGCAGGAAGCAGGATGCAGACAAAGGTTTAACATTTCAATCAAGCATCACTTGACCATTTTATTTACCAGCAAAATGTACAACGTGGCATCTGTCTCTCCCTTCAAGTTACATTCCTTTCTCGGCCTGCGTTGCAGCTAGCAGTCATTAGAGGTCCCTCCTATAATGGTCCCTTATGTGGATGCAGTCTTGGTACTGCAAGGAGTTCTGAAATCCCAGGAGAACTGACATCCTAGCAACTTCCAAATAGATGTCAAGGGGAAAGCAGAGCGACCCCAGAAGAACTGGATGTAGACGAGCCCGGCCAAAAGCAATCTGGACACCAGTCTGGGTGGTAGGCCAGCGGGAGACTTCCTATGCGCTACTAGTCATGTACACCTCCCTAGTGTAGCTGTCCAAGGGAATTCTCCAATCAAGCTAGACAGTAATCATTTCCTTAAAAGTCCTAATTTCCATGCAGACATCCATGGCCGAAAAAATAGGACTAAGGGCCTTCCCAACTGCAGTCTGAAATGGGCCTAGGCTTCAAAGGGTTAAGTGGGACCCTTCATCTTCTCCTATGGTCTGACAAAGGATTAAGACCACAAGAACAAACCAAACCACCATGAACTTCACTCTCCTCCCTCTTTATTAAAACTAAGTGTAAACGTTTCCGGACGTAGGAGGGATCCACTGGACCCACCGCATAGCGATGGGTAACAGCCACGCCAGGGAACGTAATCTAAGTATGCCCCGGTATTCACCAAGCCCGCCGCAAAGCGGGATGGAACTTGCTGCGGCGGGAGTCTACCAGGTCGTCCCCCCTGACGTGACTGCTTGCGGTGGCAAGCCGAAGTATACGGGTGCCAAATCGTCAGGCAGCTCGTATCGGGTCCTCAGGAGGTCAGTGGCGATGGCAGCCTCTGTTCGCTGGTCGAGGACAGCGGCGGTCAGAGGCAGGCAGCAGAGATACGTGGTCAGTAGACAGAAGCAAGGGTACCGGTACACGGTAATCAGGACAATACCAATAGGACGCTTTCTTCTATAGGCAAGGCACTAAAGATCCGCAGGGAGCGGGGGAAGCTCCCAGGAGAAATAGGCAGTCCCGGCAAATACCCAATTACCGGCGCACTGCCCCTTTTAAAATCATCACAGAATAGCCGGCGCGCGCGCGCCTTAGATCACAAGGGACGCGCTGCGCCGACAGGAGGAGACTGCGGGGAGACAGGACGCGTCCGGGTAAGTAATTCAACCGGGGAGCGAGGCGCCCGACGCCCGACACCCGGGCGGCGGCGGCACCCTGTCCAGGTGGACCGGGGGCAGAGTTTGCGGCCGGCGGCCCGCCAGGATGGATCGCGGGCGCCGGACGCAACATACCCGCCCCCGTTTAGCCCTCCCCTTCTTCTGGGCCCTGGAGACATCTCGGCAGCAACTCACGGTCCCCGATGGTGTCCTCCGGCTCCCACGATCTCTCCTCAGCACCAAACCCCTACCAGTCGATCAGGAAAGTACCCGCCTTCCATTAGATGGTCTTCATGTCATAGGATCCTCATTTACATTGAAGATGTTGGAGGCCTCCCGCTTCAGAATAATGGAGGATTGTTCCTCGTGAAAAACCGGTTCAGGACCACTCGGCTTCAACAAGGAGACATGGAAAGAGTTTGGAATACTGCATTGTTGTGGGAGCCGGAGTTAGTAGGCAGCCGGTTGATGCGTGCGATTACTTCAAATGTCCTACTACCGGTCCCAATTTGTACGAGGGATCTTCAGCCGGATATATCTGGCCGATAGCCAACCTTGTCGCCGAGGCGAAAACACTGGGGAGGGTCTTCTATTCTTGTCCCTTGGCCTTCAGACGCTCGGATGCATGCTGCTGATACTGGCGCGTCTGTTTCCATCTGGACACCAGTTCTTGGGCAAGAGTGTCCGCGGCTGGCACTTGCGCTGATGGAGACAATGGTACTGGAGGGCGGGGAGGCTGGCCATAGACGATGAAAAATGGGAGTTTTACCAGTGATTCCGACTATTCCAGGGAATTAAGGAAAACTTCCGCCCAAAGAAGCAAGCTGGCCCATCATCCTGTCGAGCCGAGAACAAAAATGCCGTAAAAGCCTCCAGAATCTATTGATCCTCTCCCCTTGGCCGTTCGTCTGAGGGTGGTAGCGAAGCGAAGTCGAGGTTCACCTGCAACCGATAGCAGATGGCCCTCCAGAACGCGACACAAATTGGACCCCCCGATCCGAACAAATGTGCTGCGAAGTCCCTGAAGGCGGAAGATGTTGAAAAAAAAACTGGTTGCCACTGGGCGGAGGTTACCCAGGCAACGGAATGAGTGCGCCAGTCTTCCGAAAAACAGGTCCGCGACCAACCAATGACCGTTTTGCCCGAAAGGGAGGTCAGATCGTGACGAAATCATTGCCACATGATCCAAGGGGCCCTAGATGGCACGAGCTGGAGCAAACCCGCGGGTTTGTGGCGAGGGAGTTTGTTACGAGCCACAATAACGCAACTCATGAAATCCTTGATGCCCTACAATTCCGCCACCAGTAAAAACGAGAGATTAGAGGAAGGATTTTACGTGCTCCTAGGTGGCCAGCCCACAAGAGGAACCGTGTGCCCCAAATCAAAATTCTCCTGCGGACGCAGGACGTACATAAGTTTTTCCCTGAGGACCTTACGCAGATCATACAGGAGCCACCGAAATCAGGTGTTTCAGGAAAAATATCTGGGCGTACCCTCCACACCCGAACACAGTCGGAAGACACGGGAGAGCGCATCGCCCCCTGATGTTCTTCTCTCTCTGGCCGAAAATGTATCTGAAAAATGAAGCGCTGAGAAGAACAGTGACCACCTGGCTTGACGTGGGTTGAGGCTTGGGCCGATTGAATTATTGACGATTTTTATGGTCGATGAAATGGGTGGGGTGGGGATGGGATACGTGAGCACCCACCAGAAGATAACGCCACTTCCTCTAGGCCATCTTGATAGCCAGCAACTCCCGGTCTCTCGATGGTGTAATTTCTCTCCGCAGGGAAAAGTCTTGGAGAAGAATGCCACAGTGACCATCTTGCCTTTAGGCCCTTCTGCATAAAACGCCCAGCCCCGACCGAGGAGCCGACCACCACCAAAAGAATGGTTTCCTCGTATCCGGTCTGTCAGAAACGGGTCGCCGAGAGAAAGGCTGCCATAAGTTAGCAAACGCCTTTTTCGGCCTCTGGCGGCCACTGACTGCCTAGGATTGGAGTTCTCTGTAAGTGCAAAGAAGTGCAACCAAGAAGAATACTGCAGGATAAACCACGGAAATAAATTAGAGAACCCAGGAAGCTCTGTATCAGCTCGTAGGACGCAACCGGCCTGGGCCACCCTGCAAAGAACAAGCCGACAGCTTTGGCAGGAACCATCTGTAACCCAACGTCCGGAGAAAAACGTAACCAAGGAACGGGAGCTGAACATGGGTGAAGAGACATTTTCTTCCACATAGCGAAGAGGGGTTGCACGTAACCGCTCCAATAACCAGGCGGACAAGGGACGAATGAAGTCCCTCCACATCGCATAGAACACCCAGAATGTCGTCCCTAGGTAGACCACACCACACGTGTAAAGAAGATCCCTTAAGATATCGTTCCAAGAATTCCTGGAAGACTGCTTGGGGCGATGCATCAAACCGAAGCATACAATATATACAAAGTGTCCATCCCGTGTGATAAAGCATCTTCCACTCATCCCCCTCATCGAATGGCGGATGAGGTTGTAGCTCCTCGTAGGACCAAGCATGGAGGAAAATTCTTGCCCCGCGAAGCCGTCGAACAGTTCCGTGATCAGCGGCAAGGGATAGCGGTTTTTTCACCGTGATCTGTTAAGACCCACCGATATCGAACATTCAGCCGTAAGGAACCATCATTCTTTTGCACGAAAAAAAATCCTTGCCCCGCCAGGGGAGGAGGACTTGCTTATAAAGCCCTTCTGAAGGTTTTCCTGAATATAGTCGAAATGGCCTGGGTCTCTGGTACCGAGAGTGGTAAACCCTGCCCCTAGGAGGACTGGCTCCCGGGCAGTAGATCGATAGGGCGAGTTCATAGTGCGATGAGGCGGAAGGATCTCGGCTGCTTCTCCTGAAAAACGTCCCGCATGAATCCTGGTATTCCGTAGGAATCCTGGCAGAGGCCTGGAGGACGTTGGGAAGGAACGGACGCACACGGGCGAGGTTCCCACCAGACAATAGTTCCAGCAGTGGGTCCCCCCCAGCCCACGACCTCGTCCGGTCATCCAATTAAGTGTAGGGCATGGCGTCTGCAGCCACGGGAGCCCCAACAGGATCGCATGAGGAAGACCGAGGCCAATACGTAAGGAGATCTTCTCCTTATGCAGATGCCCACGTGTAGGGTCACCCTTGGTCCTGTATCGGATGGCGTCTCCAAGCCAGCTCCCTGTGACGTAGGATAACACCAACGGCATCTTCCGACTAACGCACAGAAGCTGGTAACGGGATACAAGGGCGGCTGTATAAAAGATCCCGCAGAACCGAGATCCAGGAACGCAGGGCCTGGATTACAAGACCCGATCGGTCCTGAACTCCACCGGCATAGTCAAGCGTGGTGAGAAGGTAGTTCTCCACCTAGGGATGCCTCCCCAATCATAGCCTAGAGCGGGCGTTTCCCTACGTTGGGGGCGAAGCGGACGCTACCTCCTTAAAAGACCCACTGTCGCAGTAACAGAGCATGCTATCTGTGCACGCCGACGGGATAATTCCTGCTCAGAAATGAGGACTTGATTCCACCTGCATGGTTCCTCCTCAAGGTAGAGGAACGGCAGAGAGTCTCTGGAAAACCGGAGCCAATTGCCTGGCAGACGGCGGGGTCGCGCCAGGTCGCTGATCTTGGCGCGAGCTCTTCTTGCCTCGCTGCGAAGCGCAAGAGACAATGCTGTGGCCAGGTGGATTAACTCGCTTCAGAGAGGATGGCAAATCTCTTGCGGCAAAGGGCGTCCATGATACTGCTGGAAGGCCTTTCTTAAAGTGGCGCGCAGGGCGGCATCATTCCAGGACAGGTCTGATCCAGGGTGCGAAACTGTACAGCGTACTCACCAGCTGAATTTTCACCCTGGCGTAGGTTTCAAGAGTGCCGTCTCCCCGAAGAGGCTCGAGCTGGTTCCTCTAGACACTGCGGAAACTCAGCGAGGACGCCTGCAATCCGCATCACGGAATCGCCCTGCCATACGCGTAGCCCTGCCAGGGCCTTCCACGACCAACACAGACCACGAACGCCTACCCCCTTCGAAAGTTCTTGCCAAGAATTGTCCCCATCAAACTCAATGTGCATGGTGCACTGGTTGAGGAACCCCTTCACAGCTTGGGATCATCACCGTCAAATTTGGCAAAGGCAGCGACAAACGGGACTTGGGTCCCAACGAGCCCCAGGAGCCGCCGGAGCGGAGCCCACAGGAGGAGGTGGGAGGTTGCCAGCTGGGCGTGACGAGTTGCTGCAACCATGGCGGTCAACTGCTCCAGCTGGGTTGCCCCTGCTGGTGCCGTTGCTGAGACTGTCGGTTCCACCAACGCGAGAGAGGTCCGCCACACTGGGCACGGTAAAACCTTTGGCCCGATCCATGGCCGGATCTTACTGTAACGTTTCCGGACTAGGAGTGGATCCACTGGACCACCGCAAGCGATGGTGTAAGCCCACCCAGGGAAACGAATCTAAGTAGTCCCGAATTCACCAGAGCCCGACGTAAAAAAAAAAAAAAAAAAAAAGAAAAAAAAAAAAAAAACAAAGCGGGAATGGACTTGCTGCGGCGGGAGTCTACCAGGTCGTCCCACCAGAACTGAACTTGCTTGCGGTGGGCAGCCCGAAGTATAGCGTGTGCAAAATCCGTAAGGCAGGCTTTCTAGTCGGGGTCAGGCGGAGGTCAGGGCAGACTATGGTTCGTGGTCAGGACAGGCCAGCGGTCAGGGCAGGCAGCAGAGATACGTTCGTAGACGGAAGCAAGGGTACGTGTACCGGTAATCAGGCCAGACAAATAGGAACGCTTTCTCTATAGCAAGGCCTAAAGATCCCCGGGGCCTCCAAAAAAAGGAGCGGGGGAAAAGCGCACAGGTGAAAATATAGGCAAGTGACCGGCAATTACCCAATTACCGGCGCAAATAAACTTTTTTGCCCCTTTTAAAAACTCACAGAGCGGCCGCGCGCAGCCATAGAATCACAGGACGCGCGCGCCGTGACAGGAGGAGACTGCGGGAGACAGACTCTGGTCCGGGTAAGTAATTACACACCCGGGGAGCGAGTGCGCCCGCCGCCCGACACCCGGGCGGCGGCGGCACCCGTCCCGGGGACCGGGGCAGAGTTGCGGCGGCGCCCGCAGGAGGGATCGCGGGCGCCGGACGCAACATAAGGTCTATTTATAAACTTTGAAGTACTCTATCCTACCTCCCCCCCACCCACTAGTTTCCATGGTTACGTACTCCACCCTCATCATAACCAATGGCTGCAAAGCTGAATGCTCACATAGTGCAATATGTATATAATGTGCGGCAGAAGTCTGGCGTCTTTTCAGCCCGACATATAGCGCAGCTCCGTTAGCGATAGTTTAAAATGGCTGGTATGCCAATATCAGGTGCATTACAGTGTGCCCACGACACTTTGTAATGCACCTGATTTTTGGGAGGTGGGGCACACTAGAACCGTACAAAGCTATAGATTTATAGCTTCATTACGGCAATTCCAGGCGCATTACTGCTGGAACAGGTAACACACTTCCAAAATTGTATTGTTTGGTAAACGCGCCCCAACATTATGCCCCAACTATGTTTGGGGGGCTCACATCCGTTTGCCCCCGGTATTTCCAAATTACGATCGGAGAACTATATATCTGCCGATAAGAATAAACCTGATCAGACACAGGTTCTGTCAAAATTCGATCATTTTCCAACACAACTGAACTGAACAGAAACTTCACACACAATTTAGTATAAACTACAATCAAGAAAAAACGCAGGCGACAGTAGACAAGAAGAACGGATGTATTACCATATTTAGGGCACTTCTAGTACAGTTTATTAGTCACACACTGAGTCCCAAGGGAGAAATCCAAGCCACAACTTCAGTGATTTTTCCCCTTGTTTAAAAACCTTTCTCAGACAGAGAACTGATAAGCAGATGTTACATCCTGTACAGCAACCATCTTAGCTTTCTTTTCATAAATGCTGCAAATCATTTTTCACAATGCCATTCTTAATCTGAATTCTTTTTCAGGATAAAGACCTTTTCATTAGCAGAATGTGGGAAATCATTTACAGTCAAGTCTGGTTAATCATGAGAGAATACACACAGGAGAAAATCTTGGGATTTCACAGTTAATAAGCAAATGCAGTAATATTCAAACCTACTTTTACCACAGTATACCTGAGCCAGAATTGGAACGTTTTTGCGCGGTGAATCTCTTGATTTTATGACTAGTCTCCCGGCGCCGTGCTGCTATAACGCCGCCGTGCCCCTCCCGGATCGTTAGGGTCCTAATCCGCTACCAGTCCGCTAAGCAATCGCTTAGCGGCTTAGGACCTGGCGACGTCAGCGTGGCGGACTAATCTTAAGTGCCGTCCGCAGGACGCACATAAGTTAGATTCTTCAGCCGGAGCAGATAGCTCTCCGCGATAATCTGTGGCTGCACAGGATCACAAGCCCAGAGCGGCTTGCGCGTCATCCAACGCTGCCCCGCGCTGCCTGGTGACGTCACGCCCGCTGTAAGAAAAGACCGGAGCACGACAGCGACAGCGGCGGGGAGCGAGACAGTAAGTGCAGTCAGGTAGAACATTAATTAGCGCTATTCATGCTGGGGGTCCTATTACTACTGTTTTTATGTGCAGGGAGGGCTGTTTATCTATTGTTTATATGTGCAAGGAGGGGCTGTTATCTATTGTTATATGTGTCAGTGAGGGGGTTGTTTATCTATTGTTATATGTGCAGGGAGGGCGGCTGTTATCTATTGTTATATGAACAGGGAGGGGCTAATATCTATGGTTATATGTGCAGCGGTAGGTGGCTGTCATCTATTTTATATGTTCAGGATGGGGCTGTATCTATTGTTATATAGTGCAGGAGGGGCAGTTATCGAATGTATATATGTACAGGGAGGGGCTGTTATCTATTGTTATATGTGCAGGGAGGGGGCTGTTATCTATGTTATATTGTGCAGGAGGGGGGCTGTTATCTATTGTTATATTGCAGTAGGGGGCTGTATCCCTATTGTTTATATTACAGGAGGGCTATTATCTATTTGTTAATGTCAGAGGGGGCTATAATCTACTTATAAACTGCAGGGGATGAGCTATTATCTACACATATGTGCAGTGAGCCTATAACTACCTAACTATAACACTGCTGTGGGTCCTATAACTATCTTTATACCTGCATTTGCCTATAGCAATCTATATACCTGCAGGGACCTAAACCTGCCTATAAACCCATGCAGGGGGACCTATAACCTGTCTATAAAACCTGCGGGGACCTATAACCTTCCTATATACCTGCTGGGGACCTAAACCTGCCTATATACCTGCTGGGGACCTAAACCTGCACTATATTCCTGCTGGGTACCTTATAACCTGTCAATATACCAGCTGGGGACCTATAACCTGTCTAAATACGCTGAGGGGACCAAAACCAGCCTATATACCTGCTGGTGGGGCCCTAAACCTGCCTGAGATACCTGCTGTGGGACCTAAACCTGCTATATACCAGCTGGGGACTCTAAACCTCCTATATACCTGCTGGGGACCTAAACCTGCCTATATAACCTACTGGGGGACCTAAACCTTGCCTAATACCTACTGGTGGGACCAAACCTGCCTATATACCTGCTGGGGGACGCTAAACCTCTATAAACCTGCTGGGGACCTAAACCTCCAATAACCTCTGGGGGATCCATAACCAGCCAATAAACCTGCTGGGGACATATACACCTCCCATATACCTACTGGGGGAATCCATAACAGCCTATATCCTGCTGGGGCACATATAAACTACACCCCTACCTACTGGAATATATAAATTATATAACCAACTACTAGAGGACTATAATTTCATGGGACCCCATTTTAACCTTCACTGGGACACATAATTTACTGCTGTGAAGTCGCTAAACAGTCGTTAAATCCCGGTTTGTTAAGCCTCAGCTCAGTCAGTGATAAGAGTTAGCAATCCGACTCCGCGACTTCCCGTCGGTTGTTAAGGCCGGTTGTAATTAATGGCCTCAATCGATTGTTAAAGACGTTAGCAATTGACTCCGGACGATTTTATGACCCCTCGTAGAGCAAGTGTTCATAAATCCAGCTCATTCTAAACTATTATTGTTTAAAACGCCAAAAATCATACATTGTCGCCCATGTTTCTGTTGTTGGCCAAAACCATAAACAAGTGTCCCTGGAGCAAGTGTTACCAACTCATCACCATCGACTATGACTAGTTTATGAAAGAAAACACAATGGAAGACAAGTAATGAACATTGGCGCTGACCGCCATTTCTATTTTGCTTTAAGGCAGTGTAGAATGCACCAAAAAGTTCATACACACAATCTATTCTAGTGTCCACTAGACAACTCAGACGCAGGCACCACCTTTAACGTTGGTCTGGCTGTTCTAACTGTTCGGCTTAGTTTGGCCTCCCATATCATTTTTTTTTTAACTGTATTTTGAATAGAGTTTTTAAACTAATTTACATTAACATTTGAAATGGATCGTGTTCAATAAAATCTGAAGTTAAATTCAGTCAATCGTTTAAGCAAATAGACAGCAATTTTTGCAATACTTCTTGAGTTACAAAATGTATACCAATAACCATCACATGGGAAATTAGACGGTAGACTATACACTACAAGGATACTAACAAATTGAGAAATATAATCAAAGGCAAACATATAACAATCATGGTGTGAGGTATACAAACCATATTTATCCATATCAGTGACATATGAGTCCCCATGGCGAACGTAACAGAATAGAAAGGTAGTCTAGCCGTAGCGTCCCATATTAATAAAATGTGTCTACTTCTAAGAATGTGGTGGCAAACGCCTCCATTATGCCCAAATCTTAGGAGAATTAAAAAGTGCTTATCAACCGCCACCCAAAGTTTTGCAGTGCGCCCGTTCATTAATTTTTTTTGGCTCAAAGTACAACAGAACACAGGCGCAGCCCTATCTACATGTCGATCTATCTGTGCAATTCAAATTGAGTCCAATATTTCTACTGTAGTTAGTTCATCTATGGTGGTTCTCTAAAGATGTAGCGCTTTTCTGCTAGTTTTCCGCGAAAAACTCGCCTGATTTATGTCGGGGCCGGGTGGCCGCCTCATATATCAAATGTCAAGTCCGCCGGCGCGCTTGCCAGAGTGTTAAGGCGGAGTGCGGTACTTATGCGACTAGTGGCGGCGCTGCGCCTGAGATTCGCCCGCCGAGGTTACGCTCGCGCTCATTCATCGCGGGGAAAAGTTGCCGCCGCCTCGCCAGTGTGTGGGGCACAGTGCGGGGACTGAGGCGCAGTGCGGCGCTGCGCCGAAGATTCGCTGTCCGAGGGGGTGCACCGTACATGCGGGAAAATTCCCTGCGCCTCGCCAGGGGTGTTGGGGCACAGTGCGGGGGACATGGGCGCAGTGCGGAGACATGGCACAGTGCGGGACTGCGCCGAAAATCTGTTTCCGATGCGAGCCCAGCGGGAAAAAACAGCAGTAATCATTCCAATTCGTTCGGGAGTATGAATCAAAAATCGCCTTTTAAAGGCGGAAAACATTCTCAGAAAAAGAGCTGAAACCCTAAAATAAAAAATACATAAAACAAAATCCTTTCCAAATCCAATCAAGAATTAGGAATTAGGAAATTACGGAAATACATAATTTCCCAAATTCTGAACTATTCCATTGGACGGCATAAACCGCCAACCCAAAAATAGGAGCGACATTGAAATTAAAAACCTATGAAACTATTGACAATCAGAACAAAGCAAACATCAAAATACAGTAAAAATGCAGAAAAGAACTGATTGTTGAGCAGCGGGTGCTGCTACTCCCATCAAATAGGAGCGGCAAAGACCCATTAAAAACTATGGTGAACTATTGACCAATCAGATCAAAGGGGGGGACAGTTCAAAATACAGTAAAAATGCAGAATAGAGCTGATTGGTTAATGCGGCGGGGCTTGGCTATCCCAGCCAATCAGAGAAACGAGCTACTTCTCCCATTGTAGTCTAGGAGGGGATCGGCGCAATGCAATCTCGCGCTCACCCGCCGTGCGGCATGGAGTATTGAATAAAAAAACATTTTTATTAAGTGTAAAACATTATCAGATAAAGCACTGAAAACCTTCTAAAACATACATTAATAAAATCCCTAACAACGCGTTTGTCCCCGAGACCGGCTACATAAGGAATTGAATTAAGAAAAATTGCCGGGAAATACAGTAATTCAAATTGTTTAAGCTCTTCTCATTGGTCGGCATAAACCAGCCAATCAGAAAAAAGGAGCGACAGGTCCCATTATAACCTATGGAGGAGAATTGACCAATCAAATAGGACGACAAAGACCCATTATATCCTATGGAGAAGTTTTGACCAATCAAAACCCAAAGGCGGACAGTTCACAATACAGTAAAAATACAGAAAAGAGCTGATTGGCTGAGCTAGCGGTGGCTTGGCTATCCCAGCCAATCAGAGCGCGAGCTACTTCTCCCATTGTAGTCTATGGAGAGAGGTCGCACTGAAATCTTGGTGCTCAGCGCCGTGCGGCATGAAGTTTTTAATAAAAAATCATTTTGATTAAGTGTAAAACATTATACATAAAGAGCTAAAACCTTCTGTAAAAATAAATCATTTTAAATCCCGAACAACGCGTTTGTCTCCGAGACCGGCGCCTACATAAGGAATTTGCAATAGAGAGAATTGCCGGAAATACAAGTAATTCAAATTGTTTAAGCTCTTCTCATTGGTGGGCAATAAACCAGCCAATCAAATAGGAGCGACAGTGGTCCATTATATCCTATGGAGGAGAATTGACCAATAAAGAATAGGAGCGACAAAGACCCATTATAACCTATGGAGAAAAATTGCCAATCATATTCAAAGGCGGGACAGTTCAAAATACAGTAAAAAGGCAGAAACGAGCTGATTGGTTGAGCTAGCGGGGGCTCGTCCAGCTTCAGCCAATCAAGCGCGATTTTACTTTCTCATAAGTTCTATGGGAAAAGAAATTCCGACCCGAGCTCTGTGATTGGCTAATTTAAAAGAGGCGCCGTTATTTTGGACCAATGGGAGGAGGAGCGACGCTCCTTTTGGGTTTTCTAATGCAATCTGAAATAAAACTTTACATGGCCGAAATTCAATGATAAGACTCAAGAAGTGGTCCTGATGTGTATATAAAATGAATAATAATATGGGGTACAGAAAAAAAATATTAAATCAATAAAATCATGTTTATTTCTTTCTTTTCGTTGCACCCATACTATTGATCCTTGGATAACGAAAATAAAGAAATAAACATGATTTTATTGAATTAATATTTTTTTTTCCCCATAGAACTCTATGAGAAAGTAGCTCGCGCTCTGATTAGCTAAGCTGGACGAGCCCCCGCCGCTTCAACCAATCAGCTCGTTTCTGCATTTTTTACTGTATTTTGATCTGTCCCGCCCTTGGAAAAATGATTTGGGCAATTTTTCTCCATAATGGTCCCTGTCGCTCCTATTCTGATTGGTCAATTTTTCTCCATAATGGGCCACTGTCATTCCTATTCTGATTGGCTGGTTTATGCTGACCAATCAGAAGAGCTTAAACAATTTGAATTAGTGTATTTCCCGGCAATTCTCTCTATTGCAATTCCCCTTTTGTAGCGCGGTCTCCCGGCGAACAAACGTGTTGTTCGGGGTTTTAAATGATTTATTTTTACAGAAGGTTTTTTGCTCTTATGTGATAATGTTTTACACTTAATCAAAATGATTTTTTTTTTTTAATTTCTTCATGGGCCGCACGGTGCTGAGAAGCCGAGATTTCAGGCGCCCCTCTCTCCATTAGACTACAATGGGAGAAGTAGCCTCGTGCTCTGATTGGCTGGATAGCCAAGCCCCCGCTAGCTCAGCCAATCAGCTCTTTTCTGTTATTTTTACTGTATTTTGAACTGTCCTGCCTTGGATTTTTATTGGTCAAAACTTCTCCATAGATTTTATGGGTCTTTGTCGCTACTATTCTGATTGGTCAAGAGGTCTCCATAGGGTTTAAAGGGACGCTGTCGCTCCTATTCTGATTTGGGTGGTTTATGCCGACCAATGAGAATATCTTCAACAATTTTAATTACTGTATTTCCCGGCTATTCTCTCTATTGCAATTCCTTATTAGCGCCGGTCTCGGCGGGCAAATGCGTTGTTAGGATTTAAGTTGCTTTATTTTAAAGAAGGGTTTTTGCGCTTTATCTGATAATGTTTTACACTTAATAAAAATTATTTTTTTATTCATACTCCATGTCGCACAGCGCTGAGCCCCGAGATTTCAGTGCGCCCCTCTCTCCATAGACTACAATGGGAAAAGTAGCTCGCGCTCTGATTGGCTGGGATAGCCCAAGCCCCGCCGCAATTTAACAATCAGCTCTTTTCTGCCTTTTTACTGTATTTTGAACTGTCCCGCCTTGGATTTTGATTGGTTCAAAATTCTTCAAAGGCTATAATGGGTCTTTGTCGCTCCTATTTGATTGGCCGAGATAGCCAAGCCCCCCTAGCTCAACCAATCAGCTCTTTTCTGCATTTTTACTGTATTTGAACTGTCCCACCATTGATTCTGATTGGTCAATCATTCTCCATAGGGTTTTAATGGTTCACTGTCACTCCTATTCTGCTTGGCCGGTTTATGGCCGACCAATGAGAATAGCTTTCAGAATTTGAATTACTGTATTCCCGGGCAAAATTTCCCAATATCCGATTTCTTGATATTGCGCCGTTCAGATTTTTGGAAAGTGATTTTTTTTTTATTTTGTTTATTTTTGAGGTTCAGCTCTTTTCTGGGCAATGTTTTCCGCCTTTTTTAAAGGCGTTTTTTTCGGAATCATACTCCGCTGCCGGAGCGGAGCGCCGAGATTCTGTTGCGATCTTCTATATGCTTCCTCGCATGTTCCGTTCTTGCTTCACTTCCGCCCGCCGGGAGCATTTAGACCAAAATAAACCAGGTCTGCCTGTCAGAGCTGCCGAGCGCTGCACTACGCCTCGCTTTGCCGACTCGCCATCGTACATGCCTCGGAGTTTTCGAGCGCGCCGTCCTGCCCAGGGAAAGCCTCACCGCCCCACACTGCGCCCCTTGCCCGCCCCTTCATCGGGCGCAGCTGAAAGTGCGAACGGGTGCGCCTAACACCGCATCCCTGCGTCCGACAGGGGGATTTGGGCCGGGAGGCGCAGTATATGCCAAAAAACAGGCGTAAAGCCCGTTCATACATGTCGCCCAAAGTGTTACAGTGAAAGTCTGGTATCACATTGTATTTAAAGTAAAAGGAGTGTACCCATTGGTTACTTCGTGATCCAATCATATTGTGGAAACTTACTATGTTATATTAATAACACAGTGGGCGACACATTGGATCACGAAGTAACCAATGGGTACACTCCTTTTACTTTAAATACAATGTGATACCGGACTTTCACTGTAACACTTTGTATCTGATGAAGCGCTGGCGTGCGGCGAGAAACGCGTTATTTTAGTGTTCATGTGGAAAAGGTCTAAATGCTCTTTTCACAATCCTTTATTAGAATAAATATTTTATTTTAATATATCCTCGTATCCGAGAGGAAGCATTTGTTCTAGAACAGGACGCCGGATCCATCTTCTATACCTCGGTATTTTCTACATTAATATGGAGTTTATATATTTATCTTTGGACACATCTATCCCGCTTATCAGATTTATGAGATTGGAGTATATATGGGTATTTGTTTATTATCCACTTCATCATCGTGTTTCCATTTGCATATTGGTTCCTCTTTTTGTATGTGGTTTTAATTATTTTTTAATAAAATAATCTTGTTTAAATTTTCAATGAGATATGACTCCCTTTCTCTCAGTTGTATATTGACATTATGGGAGTTTCTCTGTTACATAAATTAGGGATTTTTGGTGCCCTTTGTATAGGATTATTTTTAAATCTTAGCACCATAAAAAAAATGGCGAAATTGTGTCTTTGTGTCGGTCACCGAACTTTTGCTATAAAGTTGGAATTAAAGGTGAAAAAGTCATATGTACCCTAAAATGGAAAATTATACAAATAAAAACCCGAACCTGTAACAACCTATCCCTGATACAGCTCAGCTAACGGAAAGAGGTTATTGGTCTAAGAAAAAACCTGGTAACACATTAAACACTGTTTATAAATCTGGTATCGACGGAATTCTACTGACCCACAAAATAAAGATCAAGGGTGACATGTATGAACAGGACTGTGCCAGATATCTGCCGTCTTTTCAGCCCGACATCTAGCGCAGCCCCATTCACAGTAGTTGAAAAACAATATCAGGTGCATTACAGAGCACAAGCGGTACTTTGCAATGTGCCTGAGATCGGGGGAGATCCAGGCGCATTACAGCTGGAACAAGTAGAGCACATTACAAGTGGTTTACCTGAGCCAGAAGTGTCATCCTAGCACTAGAATGCACCTAATTTATGACCCCCAGGAGAACAGGTTCATAGATTCAGGCGCATTCTACACTATTATAATGCGCACAAAAATTGGCGTCTGAATGCCAATAGTCATAGATGTCGCCCAATGTGTTATTAATAACTCTCTTCTGGATCCTCTACAATCAGGTTTCCGCTCGTTACACTCCACAGAAACTGCTCTAATTAAAGTCTCTAACGATCTCCACAATGCTAAATCTCAGGGCAAATACTCGTTGTTGGTTCTGCTGGATCTCTCTGCAGCGTTTGACACTGTTGATCACCATCTTCTCCTAAGCATGCTCAGCACCATTGGCCTCCAGGACACCGCTCTCTCTTGGTTCTCTTCCTACCTCTCTGACCGATTCTTAAGTGTCTCATTTGCAGGTTCTACTTCCTCTCCTCTCCCTCTTGCCGTAGGGGTCCCTCAGGGATCAGTTCTAGGTCCTCTCCTCTTCTCAATCTACACAGCCCCCATTGGCCAAACCATCAGTAGATTTGGCTTCCAGTACCACCTCTACGCTGATGACACTCAATTATACACCTCTTCCCGAGACCTCACTCCTGCCCTGCTACAAAACCCCAGTGACTGTCTGTCCGCTGTCTCTGACATCATGTCCTCTCTCTATCTACAACTAAACCTCACCAAAACCGAACTTCTTGTTTTTCCCCCATCTACTAACCAACCCCCTTCTGCTATTTCTCTCTCAGTGTGTGGCATCACCATAACACCTAGTCAGCTGGCCCGATGTCTTGGGGTTATTCTAGACTCTGATCTGACCTTCACCCCATATATCCAATCCCTTGCCCGCACCTGTCACTTGCACCTCAAGAACATCTCCAGAATCCGTCCTTTTCTCACTGTGGAAACAACTAAAACTCTCATTGTTGCTCTTATTCATTCTTGTCTTGACTACTGTAACTCCTTGCTTATCGGCCTCCCTCTCTGTAAACTCTCCCCTCTCCAATCTATCCTGAATGCAGCAGCCAGGCTTGTCTTTCTCTCCAGCCGCTATACTGATGCCTCTACCCTGTGTCAGTCACTGCACTGGTTGCCCATCCAGTACAGAATATTATTATTATTATTATTATTATTTATTTTAAAGCGCCATTGATTCCAGGGCGCTGTACATTCGAGGGGGTTACATACATTACATAAGTCAAAAGAGTACAGTGATAAGGGATAATGACAATTGGCACGACAGAGGGAGAGAGGACCCTGCCCGCGAGGGCTTACAATCTACAAGGAGGGGGAAGGAGACAGGAGGTGAGGGGCAGACATGTCTGTGGAGGAAGTAGTGACAAGTTTAGTAAAGTTTAGTGAATACAGCATAAACTAATCACTCTCACTCATAAAGCTCTCCACAGTGCTGCACCCCCATACATCTCCTCCCTCATCTCTGTCTACCACCCTGCCCGCTCTCTCCGCTCAGCTACGGACATCAAACTACAGACTACAATCATCCGAACCTCCCATGCCCGTCTTCAAGATTTTGCACGTGCTGCACCCATTCTCTGGAACATCCTACCACGTACCATCAGGCACAATCCCAGCCTTCGCAGTTTTAAGAGTGTCCTGAAAACACATCTTCTCAGGCAGGCCTACCAAAACCACTAATTGCTAACCCACACCTTCTATCACACACATTTCTGTCACTCCCTACACTAGGGCACTCACAGGCACTTATCTGTATATAGATGTACAGTCATGGTGGCAGGTTCACCAAATTTTTATGTAAACCTCCCCATATTTATAAAGCATGGCTGGGCCATTGTAAATTTAGCACTTCTCCCCCCCATGTTTCCCCCAGGCACCCTCTTAGGATTGTAAAGTCTCTTGCGAGCAGGGCCCTCACACCTTGTGTCTCACCTGTAAGTAGCTTTCACTGTGTAATGTCTGTCTTTTGTCTGTAATTATACCCTCTACATTGTAAAGTGCTGCGAAATATGTTGGCGCTATATAAATAAAGATTATTATTATTATTATTATTATTAATATAACATAGTAAGTTTCCACAAAAACAACACCCCACAAACAAGTTTTTCCCCGTTCACCCTATGTTTTTTTTTTTGGTGGGGGGTTAGGGGTGGGCCCAGACACTTTAGCTGTATGGGGGCCTGAAATTCCTGATGGTGGACCTGCCGGGAAGAGTTCCTCAGGTCCATTGTGAGACCATAAGCAGGGGCAGTGGGCCCTGGGTTCCTTCTGATGCATGACAATGCTAGGCCTCATGTGGCTGAAGTGTGTCAGCAGTTCCTGCATGATGAAGGCATTGATGATTTGAACTGGCCTGCCCATTCCCAATCCAATCGAACACACCTGGGACATCATGTCTCGTTCCATCCGCCAACGCCCCACAGACTGTCCAGGAGTTGACTAATGCTTTAACACAGGTCTGGGAGGAGATCCCTCAGGAGAACATCCGCTGCCTCATCAGGAGCATGCCCAGACGTTGTAGGGAGGTCATACAGGCACGTGGAGGCTACACACACTACTGAGCCGCATTTACTTGTCTTGAGGCATTCCCACTGAAGTTTGATCAGCCTGAAATCTGATTCTCCACTTTGATTTTGAGTATCCTTCCAAATTCAGAGCTCTATGAGATATTAATTTGATTTTCATTGATTATTTATAATTTTTATTGTTCTCAACGCATTCTACTATGTAATGAGTAAAGAATTGCAATTTGAATATTTCATTCATTGAGATCTAGGATGTAGTATCTTAGTGTTAACCTTTACTTTTTTGAGCAGTGTATCTTTTTTAATCAATAGATATTCAAGCTGGGTTCACATGTTGCAATACTGCATCAAAGACATGTAGAAAACGCATGAATGCAGGTAGTTTTGTAATTAAAGGGGTTTTCTCACTACAATGATTAGTTTTAAACATATAGAGAAAGGTAAATGAAAACTATTACCAAATACATTGTTTTGATTTTGCTTTGGTCAGGAGATAAAGATGATTAATCTCCTTTTAGAGCACACAAGTTTCTCTGGTTACTGACCCCCCTCTTCCCACCTTTCACTGCTCTCGTTTCTCTCTCATTGCTCCAAGCTGCCGCCAGCAGTCAGTCCAACCATGGTGATTCACTCCCTGCAAAGTCTTCTCTCTAGCAATGGAATTGGTTTACTTAAAGGGGTTTTGCCACAATGTAATGTTGCCGTGGAATCCTCCAAAATGGATATTTAATCACTTTTCTAAATATATGTGATTACAAAAAGTGAAGCCTCTGAGAGCTACAGCATTGCTCAGTCCCCCTTAGTTTCCTGAAAGTTTACATTAGACACGACCAGGACACTGACAGGAGCTGATCTGGCCACTCTTGCGTGTTTGCACTTCT
This sequence comes from Phyllomedusa bahiana, assembly GCA_025379985.1. Classification (NCBI taxonomy): domain Eukaryota; kingdom Metazoa; phylum Chordata; class Amphibia; order Anura; family Hylidae; genus Phyllomedusa; species Phyllomedusa bahiana. The sequence goes on along the minus strand of JAODAL010011873.1, from coordinate 14,925 downwards.
TATCTGATGGCAGGGAACATGAAGCAGCTTGCAAGGGGCTGGGGAGAAAGTGTATGAGGTTGTCTGCTGTATTGAGAATCCACTGGTTGTAATGTAATTATTTGAGTAAACATTGCAGACGCTCCCTTCTTCCTCGCTCTCTGCTCACCCCCCTGCCTCTCACCACTGCAGCCGTTCATGACGCTGCATGCTTTATTTATATTCTCTCCTGAGCAGATAAGAGGTAAGGAACTCACTTCGTGGCAAAACCCCTTTAACTAAATGGGAAGCTTTCACTCTTTAGAGCTTTGCAGTCTTGTATAGTACAGTTTATAAATCGCCTGCAGTCATGGCAGTGTAACAGGCTCAGCTAGGAACAGCATAGCTGATATGTCAGTCACTGCAATAGACCCACCCACAGTTTAACCAGGAAGTGAGTCTAAAGCTGGCTGTGGCTCTGTGAAACTGCATGGTGAGAAAACCAATTTAAAAATGCATGCATTTTTTGTTATGTGCCTTCATTGGATTGATGACATAGCTCCTTAAAATGGGCCTATGACATTTCCTGACAAAAAATAACTCTGGAGCATTCAGCAGTTTTAGTCAATAATGCTTTATTCCATAGTGAGTACAAAAAAACACCACAATTGCAACAAGCAGAGAAAGGCCACACTTTGATGGGCTGAAACGTTGCAATTATGGTGTTTGTACTCACTATGGAATAAAGCATTTTCCTACTTTTACTAAGATGCTGTCGTACAAAATTAGAATTTTTTGTGACACTAGACCTGGTGACCAGAGGCCCTGGTATGGCTCCACATTTAAAACTTACGTATAATCGAACTTTTCCTTTTAGAATATATTCGTATTTTCATGGCGTACTTTGGCACGTAATTGCGCTGTAGTGCTCCCAGAGTACACCCTGCAAATAAGGTAAAAGCACAGAACTCATTGAGTGCTATGATAAGCTGATGTTTTCCCTGGCGCCTACTGAGCACTGGTAAAAAGAAGTGACGTCACTTCTTTCCGGTGCTTATGCGCAGGGGGAGTGAGAGTGGTTGGGAGCACTGGTGAAAGTACACACTGGCCAGAGCGTACGTTCAACAGCAGGTGTAGATCGGCACACACAGGTATGCGCCGCAATACACAGTGTGAACCCGGCCTAAGACAGATGCATCCTTTTATTGTAATCATCAGAATTAACAGCCTGTGGCGCCATTCACATAGCTTTTCAGCAGCCCATTCGTGGTATCCGTTAGGATTTTGTAAACATTTTTTCCTGATGGGCAATGTGGTGGGTCTGGGACAAGGCCACGCTTTTGTGTCAGATGCAGAAACCGTACATGTTTGCAAAATAGGGCAAATCTAGCCCAAGTAGGATTACATTTGCACTGTATAAATTTATGGCCCTGTCCCGACCCCGCCAAGGCATCAGTCTGGATACATTTTTGCGGTATCCAGAAGGATACTATGAACAGGCTGCCAAAACACTATGTGAAAGGGACCTACTAATGTATACCGGGATATACTAGAGGGCGTTCACATGGCGTTATGGACAACGACCGAGGTATCCATCTTGCACGCATACCTGTGCACGCCGCAAGACGCCGTGTGCTTAGATAAACGCGCTGATTGGCCCCATTCACTTTCATTATCCCTGCAGCATAAATGCCGGATAGAAGTGATATGTCACTTCTTTCCCCCGGAATTCAATACACGGCGGGGAAGATGGCAGGTAATCTTTATCAGAGCTATGATTACTGTAATTACAGGACGTATTTTGGGGCACATTCCAGCACAATAACACCCAAAAATATCTCCTAAAAGATGCCGTGTGAACATAGCCTAAAATGAAAAAAGGTATGATGTATACCATGACATAGATACCATGGCCCCATATGAGTAAAGCAAACGTAGACCTACATGGAATACATTTGATCTGTTTTCCGTCAGTATACACTTGCTCTGTGGTACAGGGCACAGGAAAAGTGAATACTGCTGGAAAACAGAGCAAGTATAGTCCTTAAAGGACTATTGCACTAATGATCGTTGCTATGGGGTCGCAGCAGTTACATTGCAATATCAGTTGGGGTGCTTTCTTCCACAGTACCCTGACGGATACCTTGGACGCAGTCCATAACACTGTGTGAATAGCCCCTTAGTGGAATGATGGCATTTTCAATGACCTTGCAATTTTTTCTGTCACCTAAGAAAATGTTTCCATTTGTTGGTACAAATTGGCAAATTTCAATCATCATGGACAACGACTGACAGTGTAATGACATAGTGGCGTACCACCATGGTAGACCAGTCGCTCACACTCCAGCAATGTACAGCTGCAAATATGAAAGGAACATTCTCCTAAAAATGAGTCTTGTCTGGTGACATCAGGGTCACTTCCAGGCTCCTTATCTGCTGCTGCAGATTCACAGATGTCCTCCAGTCTATTGTATTTGTGACCCTCTTTGACATCACTGCTCTGCACACGTATATTAATGAATAGATAGAACATGACACATGGTAAAGATTGTATAATTTATGAGCATCTCCATATAATGGGGAGCAGCATAGTAGCACAGGAGCTATGATAACCAGCAGGGCTTTAGAGAACTTCACATAGGATTTCATAATCCCTGTAGGCTCTTACCCAGACTACAAAATGTTGTATGATCGCCTATAATATGAAGTCTTTGAAAGCCAGTAACCTACTTGACTTTTGGATATGGGATGAACCCCCGCTCTAACTAGTACCCAGTTCAAACCCAAGAATAAATGCACAAACACATTCTCCTTTGGTGTCAAAATGGCCACAGCTTTATTCAAACCATATAAGTACAGCAAATATGGAAGGAGTCAGGGGAGTGCTAGACAATTGTGTGATATTCCCAGCCAGAGGTGGGACGACAGGTAGGCAGAGGTAGGCGATCGCCTAGGGCGTCTACCTCTGCCTATTCCTAAGGGGCGCAGTCAGAGGCCCCGAACCTTGCCGGGCTCCAGGCCGCTGCCGTGGGCCTGAAGCGCCGGGCGGCTCTTTGGGGCGCTTCTACGGAGCATAGAGCGAGCGCTCCCTGCCCCGCAGACAGTGTCGGACCCGCTCACCTAAGCCGCAGGGCCGACACGGCGGGGCCGCCGGGTCCTCATAGCGCTGAGGAGCCGCCGCGGCCCCGGGCGGCTCAGCTGGCAGCGTCGCTTTGATGTGATGTAATCGCGCCGCTGCCTCTCCTCGGGCGCACAGCGCTTAATTGGCAATGCGCCCGAGGAGCGCCGGAGGAGCGCGCAGACGGAAAAAAAGAGGCCAGAAGAGGAGCGTGCGCCCGGGAAGCAGGTAAGGTGAGTATAAATGTTGTTATTTTTGTCTGCCTGTGGCCCCCTTTATACGCCTGCCTGTGACCCCTATACACCCCGGGGCCCTTGGCCCCATAGCCTGCCTGTGGCCCCCATACGCCTGCCTGTGGCCATACCCTCCCTGTGGCCCCATACGCCTGCCTGGGGCCCCCATACCCCCTAAGCCTTGTGCCACCCTATACCCTGCCTGTGCCCCCATCCTCCCACGCCGGGCCCCCTGGCCCCCATAGCCTGCCTGTTGGCCCATACCCTGCCTGAGCCCCCAAAAAACGCCTGCCTGTGCCCCCATACGCCTGCCCCTGTGGCCCCCAAATACCCTGCCTGTGGCCCCATACGCTGCCGGGTTGGCCCCCATAAACGCCTGCCTGAGCCCCTAAAATGCCTGCCTGAGCCCCTATACGGCTGCTTGAGCCCCTCTCCGCCAGCCTGAGCCCCCTATGCCTGCCTGTGGCCCCTAGCTATAAACCTGCCTGAGCCCCTATAGCTATATACCTGCCTGTGTGCCCCTATATACCTACCTGAGCCCCTATAGCTATATAACCTGCCTGAGTGCCCCTATATACCTGCCTGAGTGTCCCTATATCAATATACCTGCCTGAGAGTGCCCCTTATCAATATATCTGCCTGATGCCCCTATATCTATATACCTGCCTGAGAGTGACCCTATATCTATATACCTGCCTGAGAGTGACCCTATATCTATATACCTGCCGAGAGTGACCATATATCAAATATACCTGCCTGAGTCCCCCTAAGGGGAAAATATACAATACCTGCCTGACTGAGAGGGCATATCTATATACCTGTTAACTGAGGGACTTATATACCTATAATTAAGGATTTAAAGGGAAATGTGAGATTCTAAGATATTTTGTCCAAATCTGCGACGAGTCGTGGCCGGGAGCAATCAGAGAAGGTTTGGGAACCGGATGGAGAAGAAAGGGAAGGTGAACGACGCTGATCAGAAATGATGTCCCCGGTGAGTCACTAAATGTACTGCATTGTAATCCCTTATATTTCTCCCGAGCTCTAATAAACTAGTATCAAACCACTATATGGTCACTGTATGGGGTAATATACGTCTTCAGAGCATGTGTACAGCTGATATTACATGTGGGGTTGGGTTTGGGTCAGGGTCGGGCAGGATTATTTGACCTTTTAAGTAGTAATATTTTGGGTCTTGGTTTTGTAGGAGTTTTTAGTAACAATCCTCGTCTGGTAGATTTGCTCCATGTATCGGTGGATTTTTTTAAATGACGTTATTTAGGGGTATTACACTGTCATTGGAGGGGAGCGATTTTGAAAAAGCAAATTGTCAGGGGGTGATTTTCATTGTGCAGGACTGCTGAGGAGATGGACGGGAGCTATGTGGAATATTTCAGAAAATTAGTGACAGGACCTTGCGCAGGGGTAAGAGAATTAGGGGTGGGGGGGGGGGGGGGGGGGCATTGGCTGTACTTGCCTAGGGAACCAAAATGCGTTGTCCCGGCCCTCTTCCCAGCGGGCTGACATGCAGCACCCGGCCAGGCAGCAATAAAGGGGCGGTATTCTCCGGCTGCCATTCTAGCAGAGCCAGTTTCACTTTAGGGGGACCAATGACCCTACTGAAGATCCTCACTCCTGTTAACCACCGTGCCCGCCCCTGGATGACCCTTACCATTATACCATCCTTAGGCTGGCCACTTCCAAAGCTCAACCTCTTCACACCATGAGTTTAACATCCTCTATTAGTTAAAATTGGTCCGCCATAACTTGACCTGCAACTTCCACCTGACTCCCGACCCCAACATAAAAACTTGCAGGTTATTAATACCACAATTAATATGTATTATATATATATATATTTTATATATATATATATTAAAATAATATGTATATATTATATATTATATAATATATATATATATATATATATATAATATAAATGTTTTTTGTTTTTTTTTGACCAAGTAGCAAATTCCAGACTCACTAGGTTCATCCTACAGCACTCAGGAGAGGAAAAATCCCTGTGGAGGAAACTCTAGGGACCATGGCTGAAGGATCGCCCTTCCCTTGGGCTTAAACGGATAATGCCAACACAAGTACTCATCAGTATCATAATAACTGTGTCTGAAAACAGGTATATAATAAAGTCAACATAAAACAATACAATAATACATTCGCCATTGTACAGATCATAAACACAAGCTTCAGAGCATTCATTAAAATAGGGCGGGGGAGGGACATCTTTCCTTGCTTCTTTGGGGAGAAAAAAGAGGAAGAAGGAAGTGAAAAACCGGAAGTTATATCTATAGCTAAACCCACCCACCTCACAGTAACTCTTCCCCTCCACACACTCCTCCCTCTCATATCACAACCCCCCCTGCTCATAACTATAAACTACACAGACAGGAGCCTAGGCACAATGCAGGGACATTTAAAGGGGGCCCTTTACAGGACAGGACAAATACCAGCGGTTTGCCGGCCGGTATTTGTCCTGTTTTGCGGGCCGGGCCCCACGGCCGCGGGGGGCGGGCTTTTCTCCGCGATGAGCGGAGAAAAAAGCCCTCCCCCCTCCATAGACATGCACATATTCCGTCGGGAAACCGGAGGAAATGGTGATGTTCTATGTTTTGGCCGGCCCCCGGGGACAAAAAACCGCCGGGGGAAAAAACCCCTGCAGTGGGGACTGCTGCACAGGTTTTCCATAAGCACAATTGTGCTAAATTTTTTTGGCCGGTTTTTCAGGCGGTCTAAAAACCGCAAACCGGCTGAAAAACCGGCGAAAACCCTGCGTGGGGACATGCCCTAAGCTGCCCTCTCACAACCTATCCCCCTTTGCTCAAAGCTACTTACAATAAATATACTATGCATACACTGAAACCTCAGCTTAAATACCTACAGCTATACAGCCAAAAACTCCCAGACTATACAGGAGCTCTTGGTTTCCCCCTCCAAAGTCATGGTCCCCCTTTGCTTAGGGCTTGGGGGTTTTGAAGGATCTGCAGGAAAGTAGCGAAGAATCTGACATGTACTGCAGCCTCAGCATTTATTTATTCTAAAAAGACTGACTGTAAGGGGCCATTCAGACGGCTTATTCTGGGACTGATTCCAGCCGTACTGCGCGCCGTATTTGCGCTGGGAGTAGGGTGGAATACGTCCCCGTCCCTTAGGTAATGCACAGATCTCATAGAGAACTATGGATTCCGTCTCTTCTCCCGCTCGGCGAATCCGCCGAGGGGGGGAGAAGTGACATGCACATTATTTACGGCGTGTACGCGCCGTGAATAATGAGTATCTATGGGGCTGGTGAGCTGCCGCCCCCCCCCGCCCGCGCCCGGCCCCCGCTGCAAAGGCAAACCGGCGTAATTTCGGGCGAAATCCGTCCCGCAATTATGTCGGCTTTAAGCCGCGTGAACATTGCCTAAGGGCGCATCCCCACGGCACAGGACAAATACCGGTCAGTTTATCCGACCGGTATTTGCACTGTTTGCGGGCCCTGCACCTGACCGCAGGTGTGCGGCAGTTCGGAGACAAGCCCTCTCCCTTCCCATAGAAATGTTCATATTCTGCCCGAAAACCGGATGGAAGAATGAACATGTTCTATGTTTTTCGGACCGCCGGCAATCTGAAAAACCGGTGGGCGGAAAACCCGTGCAGTGGGGACCGCTGCACAGGTTTTCCATTAAGGTCCATTGAAAAGTTGTCAGCCGGTTTGCAGACGGTTTTAAAAACCAAAAACAGCTGAAAAAGGCTGAACCCCGGGGCCGGGGGGGAAAAAGGCCCAAAAGGGGCATGTCCCCACGGCGGGTTTTTTTCAGTCAGTTTTATAAACTTTTTCGGATTAAAAGCCATCGAAACTCCCCAACCATCCGATAGATTTTAATAGAAATCTGTGCAGCACCCCCACGAACATTTTCCATCGGATGGTTTTTCACACTGCTGGCGGTCCAAAAAACTTAGAACATGTTCATTCTGCTGCCCAGTTTTCGGGCAGAAGATGTGTAGGTCAGTGGTTGAGAGGGACGGGCGAATCTGCAAAACGCAGGCAGAGCTGTCCCCCAAAACCATGTACAACATGTCAAAGTACTGGCCGAATTCTATTATCAGAATCTGGACGGTATTTGCTTACTGCCCTGTGGACACACCTTAAAGGGGTTTCTCACTACAAGGATTGCTTTTTAGTTTAAAAGGGTTTGCCAAAACAATCACTTGGAATATATGCCAAAACAGTGCCCCCTACCTATTCTGAGATACCCCCTTGTAGGGGTGCATCAGCTCCTCAGGCACTATAGCTACAACCTGTTCAAACTCTTTTGATGGCTGCCACACGGGTTTCTATAGCTACAGACCTGGCTTTTTACTGCAGCATAATAGAACTGGGAAACCCCCCTGAAAACAAAATGAAACCAAGAAAACAGGGCTAGGTAAGATGAATCAGTGTATGAGACAACCCCTTTAAGGCCAAACTACAAGAACAGAATACCATGGATGTTCACGTTTTATATTTTGAAAACCACCGAAATCCGATGGTACCTTGTGCTTCATAGACAGCAATAAAAAATCCATGCTGTATCTACACAGCACAGATTTTTTTTTTCTGTCAGTTTAAAAAAGCATAAAATGATATACTCCAGCTTGCTTAGAAGTAGCATTAAGCAGATGACCGCAGCTTTTAAATTTTTAAAAAAAAAAAATTATTAAATTCCCTTAAAAAAGTGATAATAAGGGTAAAGTTTTTAATACAGCACCCTGCACAGATTGCACACCTTTTTCGACTAAAACATAGCTTTAATCATTTTTGCCCAAGATTTAAAACTATGAAATTTTCGAAACGCGTCTGCAACGTGCACGGGCTGTATTACAACCTCCTACCCTGTATTAACACATTTTTTAAAGGAATTTAATACATTTTTTATTTTTAAAAATATAACGCGGACATCGCTTAAAACTACTTCTAAGCAAGCGGAGTATATCATTTTATGCCTGTTTTTTCCCGCTGCTCCCCGACGAAACTGACTGGGAGTCTCCGTGCTCTGAACCGTTAAACAAGGGACTATTAAACTCATATATCAGTGAGCTGACAAGTGACTGTTTTCACATGTTTAAAATGCGGTGGAATATGCGACATGCTGTATATTCCACTGGCTGCTGCTCGGATTTACCGTCGGCCTTGACATTAAAATGACAACAACACAAATTCAAAGCACCGCGCTTTTGCGCAAATCGCGCCAAAAAAACGTGGCCTGTAAATCAAAATGCTGTTTTTTTTGGGAACGGAAATTTTGCATTTGCTGTGTAGACCTAGCCTAATGCCTCATTGAAAACCACTTATGGCAGGCTGCTTGTGGTAGCCATCAAGATACCATAAAAATTCATCCCCATCTATACCATGGTGGAGCCAGGATGTGGGCCATGGTCTTCTATAGGACAAACGTAGTCCTAAACCGTTTCTGCATCGGCTAGAAAAGTGTGGTCTACCAATGCAACGTGCTTAGTAGGGGTGCAGTGAAACCCGTCTGCTTTGTAGTATATGCAGTAGGGTCGCTACCCTGGTTCACTATGGCAGTGAGTTGCTCCACTTTAGAATGTCAGTACACCCTCACGCACCTTCGTAGTGGGCATTCACCTCACACATCCTTGGCACATCGTTTCAATGTCACTTATTCGCAGTTGTACCATTTGTCCACTCACAATACACTTTCACCACAGAACACGTTGTATTCTCACCAAATTACACAAAAACCAGTTCAAGTGCATTTCAGTTTGCAAAAGAATTGCTGCTATTACTTGGATTGCTAAAAATACATACATAGAGGTGCTATGTTGCACATAATAAAAGTGCGCAACCCGGGGCTATACCCCAAACAAAATCCTTCAAAACCCCATTTGGCTACTACAAGGCATAGCTTTATCATTGGATTTTCGGCGGATTTTGTATTTTGAATCCGCTGAAAATCCGATGTTACGCCATGCTGCATCGACTGCAATGAAAAATCCGTGCTGTAGGCTATACAGCACGGATTTTTTGCCATCGGATCTAAAATTCGGCGGAATATGCAACATATAATGTATATTCTGACAAATTCTGCTTAGATTTGCCGTCAGCCCCGTACATGGAATGGGCTGACGGCAAATCCAAAAACTAACTGCAGCTTTTGTGCAAATCTACGCCAAAAACGTTTTTGGGAGGCAAAAATTTTTGTCATTTTTTGGGCCCTGTAACTTTTCCTTTGCTCTGTATTTCAAGCTGGATTCCCATTTGAAATACTCATGTAAGACTGTAAGTAAACATTATCCTCAATAGAAAATGTGTTGTAGTCCATACAATGCATATTTTCGGCGGCCGCTTTTTCATTGTAAGAAAAACTTTTTAGGTCGGAAATCACGTGGAAATTTACTACTGTATTTAAGTCTATGGGAATGGCTAAAAACCTTGTGTAAAATCCCCCCAAAACATTTGCATGTGGTTTTTAACACAAAATTACATAGAAATGAATGGGACTTATTTCCGACTGTAAACTGCAAGTGCAAAAAAAATAAAATAAGACTTTTTACCTTCATAACAAAGAACTTTGTTTAAAAACTGAAACAAAAAAAAAAAAATAAGACCCAAAACCACTTAAATAACATGGAAATATTTGTTTAATCCCCTATAATGTGGTTTTAAAACAGCGAACTGGTTGTGTGGACGCACCCTTAGGCCATGTTCACACGGCTTAAAATAGAACGTATTTCACGCTGTACTGCGCGAAATACGTCCCAGTCATTACGGGAACCACATTCTCATAAGAACAGGATACTCTCCCCCCCGCTCGCACAATACGGGGAATACTAACGGCCGTAAATAATGAATGTCTATAGGGCCAGCGGGTTGCCGGCCCCCCGCCCCGCTCCCGCCCTGCCCCCGTACACCGGCATAATTGCGGGGCAAAATACCCCCGAAATTACCCCGGTGAACATAGCCTTATCTCTGTAGGTCCCAGCCCCACTATCCCTTCCAGTCCTTCAAAAGCATGTGATCGCTACAGCCAATCAGTAGTCTCAGCAGTCACACGCCGTCCTATTGACAGCACTGCTCATGCACAGTTCACATCCTGGAAAGGCATGTGACTGCTGAGGACACTAATTGGCTGCGGTGGTCATGTGCGAATTGTAAAGATTGGAAGGTAACAAAGACCAGACACTTAAAGACAATAAAGCTATAATGGTGGCTTGGCAGTGAGTACCAAGGTGGATAAATCTTTGTTTTTTAACACAGTTGTAGGCCTTTTTCTTTTTTTTGGACAACCCCTTTAAGTTCCAACAGCCGGTAATAACTTCCAGCTGTTGTAACTTAGGGGGACAGTAAAACTTCGGGGGTCAAGTTGAAGGTTTCATCTTTTTTTTCTGTGTATACTGCGCCTGATGTATGCCGGTGGCCGAAGTGCGCTCATAAATGCTGCACATTGAAATAGGTCTGTCTGTGGGAGCTGTAATGTGCCTCGCTTTGTCGACCGGCATTCATACATGCGAAGTTTTCGAATATGGCAAAACCCACCATCAGAACGCCTACAGCACGCCCCTTCATGTTAGGCGCTTTGGGAAAGGGGCGAAGTTTTCGACAAAGACCAAACCATATGTTAGGTGCCTCCGACATGGGATCAGCACAGTAGGTGCATTAACCCAAAAAAGTGTAAAACCCAACAAACATTCCCCCTAAGCCATGTTCACACGGGTTTAAAATGGGCCTATTTCGGGCCGTAATTTACGGGCCCAAGTGGCCCAAATTACGGGTAAAAAGCCCATTTTTACGGGTAATCCCCAGTTCTCATAAGAACTTGGATTACGTCCCTTCCCACCCGAGGGGGAGATAATTGACTGTCCACTTTCTGCGCTATACGCGCCGTAGCATGATTGTCTATGGGCCGCGAAATGCCCCCCCCCGCTCACTCCCGCCCCCCCCCCCCCCGTCCACACGGGAAAATTTCGGGGCGAAGTTAAGCCTGTGAACCTACCTAAGGTGCTTTTACATGGTGCTTTTTGAGCATTTTTCTATGCGTTTTTGTCAGGGAAAGGGCCCGCAATTAATCTTACATTGCTGCACAAAAATTGTGGGAAAAAAGCGGTAAATTCGCGATAAAATCGCGGTAATTACCGCAATTTTTGTGCAACAATGTACAGCATTAATTGCTGTGCCTTCCTGCACAAAAAACGCATAGAAAAACGCATAAAAAACGCACCAAAAACGCACCGTAGGAAAGCACCCTAAGTCTGTACAGACGGAAGCGGGTTTAAGGCAGTATTTCTAGGTACCCACTTTCACATCTCTACCCGACTTCAGCTAGGGCAAGTATTCTGTCTCATAAGACTCCTAAGAGAACCCTCCTACTATCATCCATCTTAGGGTATGTTCACACGGTGTAATTGCAGCGCGTACAGCACGCGCCGCAATACGCTGGGTGTTTTGGGAGTTGCGCTGATCAGTATTCTCCGCAAATTTAAATTAACCTTTTCCATTTAAATTCCCCCCGTGCGTACAGTACGATCGAAATTGTACGCGCGGGGGGACGTGGCGAAAATCCATATTTCCCTCTATGAGAGCTATAAATTTACCAAAATTGCGGCTCGCACCCTTGCCGTGTTTAAGCGAAAAAACGCACCCGAAATGCACAATTACCCCATGGGGAAAAACCCCTTTAACTGTTCAAGTGGGTTTTTAACTTAATCTGTGCCTATATGGTGTGAAACACGATCTGGAATCAGTGTCTTAAAGCTTTATTTACAGATCTAGTTAGACCCTCATGCATCATATGTTCTTTTTAAAGATTAGAACTCTTTAAGCCCCAGGCCTGAAAAGGCCTTCGCAACGCAGCTACATTTTTTTTTTAGTTTTTGCGTCATTATGTTTCTACAGTCGTAACTTTGTTTTCCAAGTGATTCAGTTGTATGAGGAGTTGTTTTATGCTTGAGAAATTTTATTTTTAGGGGATGTATTTTAAGTTTACAAATTTACAAATTATTGCAGTTTTTTTTTTTTTCAATTTAACAGCTTGAACATAAAGGGTGACATGTCCCAATACACAAGCTTGTTTTTGGTCTATTTTGTGGCAAAATACTCTTGTCCCCATATTCTCGATATAACTGAACTGTAGTATACCAAAACTAGGCGCATTATATGCCGGGCACGACACATTGTAATGCTCCTAAAAAGTAGCATTAAATATAATAGCAATGATATGCTGTGCGCCCCCAAAAATTCAAAAAGCGTCCCCTTGAGGCGCATTACAAACCTAAGGCCATGTTCACACGGCTTAAAAAAGGACGTAATTTTTATCCATAATTACGCACCGTGTGCCAAATTAGGCTGGAATACGTCCCCCAAAATTTCGGTAATCCAAAAGTTCTCATAAGAACTAAGGATTACGTCTCCTCTCCCTGCTCGGCGAATCCGCCACAGGGGAGATAATACATGTGAATTACTAGCGGCGTTTACCGCCCAACTAATAAAAGTCTAGGGCCCGGCGGGGTGCCGCCCCCCCCCCCCCCCCCCCTCCCGCCCTGCCCCCGGCCACCGGCGTAATTGCGGGGGAAATTACATCCCCAATTAAGCCGTGTGAACCTAGCCTAACAATGATACGGTATCTGCTTTCGTTACGCAATGCACCTCGATACATACAGTAGCAATGATATGGAATGCGCCAAGATTGCGGAATGTGCCTTTTTAGACGCATTATGTTTTCGATCCAAGGTATATCAGACGCCAGATTTTTAAAGATTCGTACTTTCAGGAAAAGTTTACACTAATAATGCCCCTTAAAACTCCGCGATGATGGGAATTTTTCGGACATGTTGCCAAAAATTTTTTCTGCATTTTTTTTTTGTTTCAATATTACATTTTTAAATAAAAAAACCCGTTAGATTAATTCTACGATTATTAGGTTGTGTAAAACAATATGTTTATTATTTTTTAAATTTTAAATATGGGAAATATGTTAGGTTTTGGTTTTTGTGTGTAATGTAGCACAATTTTTTTAAAATATTTATTTAATTTTTTTGAGACTTTGTTTTTTATTTTTTTATCCCATTAAGGGATTACTATTTAACACTTTTTTTTTTTTTTTTTAAAAACTTAGTAAAGTTACATATTCCTGTTACTAAAAATTACTTTTTTGTCAGTAGAGACAGGGTGCGTAAGGGCGCATCAGTGGGGCCCCGACCCCAGACTTGCTAAGTAAAACCCTGGACCACTCTTGGTCCTCAGGGCTGACTGTACAGACATTCCCCGGGCTTCATTGGGTCACTGAGAGTCCTGATGACCCAATGGAGCACAGGAATGCCCTTTGAGTATGCTGCTGTCACAAACCACAGCAATGAAAGGATTAAATGTCAGGTATCCGAGGCTTCCTCTGCTCCCCAACATTTACAGCGACTACTCTAGGAACAGAGCTATTAACTACAGCTCAGTTCCTAGCGCTTGGAGCCGCAAAACCATCCGTGCTTTAGTCTACACAGCACAGAATTTTTACTGTCACATTAAAAATGCGGTGGAATATGCGACATGCTGTATATTCTACTGGCTTCTGCTCGGATTTAGCGACGCTTTTAGCATCGCTGGTGAAAGACGGCCTGCACCGCTTGCCATTTAGTCAGTGGGCGGACATTAAGGAGTTAAAAAACCAGGGACATCTAGGAAGTGAGATTGTGACATTAGTGAAGGAGGAAGTAACTAGCTTCTTCTACTTGATTTTATTCTGCATACCCATTATGCACATTTTATTCTGCATACCCTAAATTGTGCAAATATTTGGAAACTTGCATGACAATTTTTTAATTGTAGAACAGATTTCGTTTCCTACCACTGTGACAATTCTGCTCACCTGCCAGCATGTCTCTGTACTGTCTGAATACAGTGACGTGCCCTGGAGGATGCCCACGAGAGTGTGCCAGCATCACCTGCTGTGTGTATATAGCTCACTGTATGCAGTGCTCATACGTGGAATACATTTTCTATTTATTCAGCTGATTTAACAACGTATCAGAGGATCAGTTAATATTTCCTCCAAGTATATTTGTTCCCGTTGTCTCTGCCAGGTTAGGCGATGCTTACCGATGGAAAAAAAAAAAAAAGCTTATTGTGAAGGGGCGAATGTCCCTCCCAGTGAGGCCGACATATGACACCCAAGCTCCCACCGCGAGCCCCCTGGGGCCCGGGCATAAGAATGGGGCGTAAGGAGAGGACTGCAAAGTTTGGTGTAGGGGTTGGCTACAGAGAAGAATAGGAATTACAGGAGACGCAGCTAAGGGGGAGAAGAAGCCGAGAGAGAATGAGGACAGGAGTAATCATTCTCTGCCCCCAGGCACAGAGATATCGTGGCTGGTGACAGTGACCAGTTACTGTGCTCATCCCGTCAGCGCACATCGCCCCCCGGCAGAAATCTGTCACATTTCCCCGCAGGGCAGATCAGCACTAGACCTATTAGGATAAACAGCGTCTCTCAGTGACAGAATCAGAAAGCATACCCCTCTGACAATCATAACAATGTATTTTAGCTTTATTTCCCCCCCCTTTACAAAAAAAAAACCTTCAGGGGTCTGGGTTATAAAAAAGCTTTCAAACTAATTCCCAGGCCCGGGGCTAGG